>BPTQ01000005.1:328037623-328106294 GCA_019973895.1 Chrysanthemum seticuspe
GACGCTCCTGTTGTAGTTATGACTGGAGCGACAAGTATCGGCAAGACAGTTGCATTAGCTTTAGGCAAAGCGGGAGATAAGATTTGTATTCATCATTTAGTTTTTTCTGTTGCTGGTTGAATATAGAATAACATGAACCTTTATATATTTAGTGGCTGCAGCTGTATTTTTTTCCATAGTATCAAGGACATCTTCTATGTATAGTATTAAACTTCAAGTGCAAAGAGTCTTTGCTCCTTACATTGACAATATAGATTTTTCTTATTTACAGAAATTCATCGACATACTATTATATACAAGACACCATTGCTATGCACGCAACTATTTATTGCTATAAATTCCCGTTCTTAAATCCAATCCAAACCACCTAAACTAATTCCGGGTTAATCGGTTTGAGGCCCATCCAAAATAACGGCAAAACATTGATATAATCTATTTAATTCAAGTTAAAATTTGTGCGTATCATTTTGGTTCAAGTTATCGGTATAATGGAACCATAATATGGCCATTGAAATGAAGTTTTGTTTTGTTTAAAATAGTACTATGTAGTTTTATTTTTATGAATAAGAAACACTTTAGCGTGTGAACATTTGGCGATACCAATATTAATTGAGTTAAAATAAGTTATCTAAAGTTCAAATTTTAACACATCCTTTTTGTATAATAAAGGAAAAACAAAGGGGGGATTTGCTTATTTAAAAAAAATGTTTTCTTATTAAGTAATAATTGAATTTATTAGTTTTTCTAAATTGCTATAAACAATTACACACACAAAGTAAACATGATCAAATTTTTTTTGTAAAAACCCCGTGCGTGCACGGGTATTATAACTAGTACTTAATTACAATTTAAACACTAACTTTTTTAACTGTCACTTACTCCACACTCATATACACATAAAAAAAGTGCACACACAAAAATTAACACCATTATAGATCCTCGCCGCTATATACGAGTAATCGTCTAGCTATCTCCACACTATATAATAGAGGAGCCCATGACACATCATTATTGCCACGTCAATGATGACTCAATGATGACATGGCATTCAATAAACACTTACATCTCAGGCTATAAACTAAAAAAGAAAATGCCAAGGTTCGAACTTGGGCTCTTAACAAAATAGAGACATTCGTTCAACCACTTAACCACTCTACCATGAATAGCTTTGTGATAAATGTTGAAAAAACAAATTACTAAACGATCCTAAACACAAACACAATTAAGGCTACTTGGTGTACTTTTCCAAATCAAATTAACCGAATCTACACACAACGAAAATTAAGGAATGGGGCGTTTTGTTGCTAGAAACCAGGGATAAACAGGTTTAATAATTTCTTCCTTCATCAATCTTTGATTTTGCTTTTCAAACTTTCTGTATTTTGTTAATTTATTTAAGGCAACTATATCAAAACTCAATCAATCAATACTGATTTACACCTATGATGAAGCACGAAAATGAGGGGATTTCATTATTGTGTGACCTAATTTGCATCTATAAATTCAGAGACTCATATTTGATAATACATCACAATCACAAATCACGACTCATTCAAAAGTAACAGGTTTTTTGTTATTCGTCTTTAATAGTGTTATTCTTTTTTCATACGATTTCTGTATTATCATTGTTTTATTTAATGAAGCAGACAAACAAATGGAACAAAGCAGGAAATCAACTCTTTCTTATGCCCCTGGTATGTTTAGAACTTGATGATACATTGCATCTTAATGATCATGATAACTATTATGTTTATCAACTGTCTTTTATTTTCAGATATGAAATATGAACCAAACAATGGTTCAAAGTCAGTGGACTCAAGCATTGTTTCAAAAACTGGTATGTTGGTTGTTAAATGTTGAATTCTTATAATTTAATAATATTATGATCATGTCATGTAATATGTGAATGATAGTAACAACGTTATATTATCTTTATGATATGTTCAATCAACTACGTAATGGAAGCAAGTCATTGGGGAATGGGTGACTATTTGCGTTCTTTCTTTGTAATGCTCATTATGTCCGACACTATGTCACGTCCTGATGTTGTTTGGGAGAAAACATGACGTGTTATGGCAGATGATGTTCTAAGTGTTGAACGTCACAAACAAAACAATCCAGGTACACACTTCCTACTTATATGTTGTACATCAGAATAATGTTATTTACAATCCAGGTACTAATATTATATTATCACTACAAAAGTTATGAGAAAATATTCCCAACTTTTCAAAAGAAGTGTTTAAATATTGTAAACATTCGAACATATGTCATACTTCTTTATTTGCTGAATCATTATCTTTTTGGTTAGTTATGTTAGCTAGAACCAGTATACACAACATAATAAGAAGTGTTTAAATGTATTTTGCTAACCACATGGTCCAAAAATATTATGTCATCAGTTATCTTTAGTTTTAATAAAATATCTTAAAGTTGTTATGAATGAAAGATAAAAAAATGTAGTTAACCTGATCACAAACAAAAAAGATCCAAGCTTTATTCATCAAGTTCTTGACCCATGAAGAAATAACAGACACCAAAGCATAGCCAGCTGAAATAGCACTAATGCTGACAAACAACCTATCAGAAAACAACAAATATGTAAGAAATCTTAATGGGTATCATTTAAAACATGTTAAAAAGATACAAACTTACTTACAATCCTGATTCGCTAATGCTGGGAGTGAGGAATCAATATTATTGACTTTCATCGACCATTTGACTAAAAGTAATTGGGATTGTTTTGGGTTGAGACCGTAGAAGATTAAAGATTTTGATTATTATTAGGGCGCATGTTATCAGATTCAGATTGCATGTGTTCCATATGATAAGTGCATGGCAAGCTCAGTAGTTGCCATATCTTGCTGATTTTTTTTTCCATATGATAAGTGGTGACCAACAGTTTTTATGTTAGGGTTTAAGAATCCTTGGATAAGTGAAAGTACGATTTTACTTTTTGGTTTGAGTTTTGAATATAGTTTCTCCGTCATATGAAAACTTGAATAGAGTGATTTTTGTTTCTGATTTTCCAATTAGTAGGTCGAAACAGGCATTTGGTATTTATAGAAGCATATAGGAAGTGAGTTCAATCATATCCAAACTGATATACTAGCTGTGATTCTACAATACCTCGACTAAGATACATACTCAGCTGAAAATGGAAAAGAAGTTCTTTGTAGAAATTAAAATATTCATATTTAATTCAAAATTGTTCTTTATATATTTTTCAAGCAACTTATAATATTTTGGAAGACACCGTGCTATTATTGGTTTCACGGTTATTAGAAGTTACTTATCCATTTTTGACTGCTTCTTTTTGGTTCATAAATATTTTGTATTCATGTGTTGTCATCACATATCTATTAGACTTTATTTTTTTTTTGGTAAAGGGTCAAAGACCCGGTAAATATATTACTCCAAAAAACGTTTAAGTACAAAGGATATGGGTGAATCCCATATCTTAGCCCGTTACATAGGCGAAAAGCTTACATAACAAGATACGTCCTATTCTCTATATAAGAAAATAAACTACTACTAAAGATAAAACATTAGACTCCTATGGAGCTAACATTTCTTCCTACCAAGGCCTTGGAGCTTGATCCCATACGTGTCATAATAGGCATCCAAATTTTCCGGAAGATCGTAAACCTGATCCGCTTAGTTTTCATATTCATAGTCATCATAGTCATCTTCGCGATCATGACCACCACCGAATAGGTTACTCGACTCATCAAAGGTGTTCACAACCTCCTCATCATCACTATCAGAATCTACAATCTCTCCCACCTTAGTGAATGGGTTAACCCTCTTAGTAAAAGAAGTAGCCTATAAATCCTTATTATAACCCTGATAATCAACCTTTTTAATAGGATTACCATTATCATCAACAAGAGTAGCTTTCCCATCGATAAGAAGCCTTTCAAACTCCCCAATTTTCTCAACAATAGGGGTAGGACCAACCGCGGTAGCTTCCATTGAATCACTCACAAGGGGATCTTGTGATACATTACCTGTCTCGAGAGACCCAACCTCCTTTGCTTCCATTGTATTACCAGAAACCTCTACATCAGTAGGATTGCCACAGTCATCAAAATCGATCGTATTTAGTGCGGCAAAAGGTTTAGATGTAGCAATCTTCGTCCCACTCATACTAGCCATACCAGTGGCTTGCTTCTTCGCACTATCTACCTTCTTGGGTTCAGGAGGACGCGCTTTAGGTTAATACCTAAATTTAGGACCCACTTTAGTAAAACCTCCCTTACCTGGAACACTTGGACCACCATTCCTACCCTTATTCTTGTTATTGACAGTTTGAAAACCATCATTAACAGTCTGTTTAGGCTGAGTAGGAAGTGGAACAGATTTAGGACAATCAATGAGCGTATGACCAAACGATTTACACGTATCACACCGAGGTGGTTTCCATTCGTATTCCACCCGAATCTTTTCAATAGTAGATCCTGTCCCATCAAGTAATGGTATCTCAACAGTGATGCTCTCCTTAAGGACCTGATCTGCCTTAACTTCAATTAAGAACCTAGCAAAACTACTTCGACCCCATGATTCCAAGCACATTTGACTAGTATAAGAATCTAACATTTTTTGGCGTACCAATCAATGTAGCTAGGAGGCTAAGACTATCATCAGAAAACATAGCAAGGGGCACGTCATGGAATTTAACCCATATCGGAATATTAGTCAAATCCTCTTTAAGCAGATTAGTATTCAAAGTCCACGTTTTGAGGATAATTGGCACATTTCTAATAATCCATGGTCCGTTTTCAAGCACATCATCAACACCCTTACGAGTGGAAAACTTAAAGAAAGAGAACCCCTTCGCATTCATCATAACCTTTTGAATACCATACTTGGCCCATGTATTACGAACGTAATAATCAACAACCGGAAAAGAAATACGTTTACCAAGAAAATATCCATAGAGGATATTCTCAAATTTAGAGTTGACCTCCTCAACGATTTTCATAGGGATGGAGAGGTCCACCCCATTAGACTTTTTACTACACTCCAACCTACGAAAATTAGATTTGCGCTTCGTCGAATCAATTGACGTAGCACCATTAGCATTAGCAGAATTCGTACCACTTGTAGCACCAACATACGACATAGGTACAACAGTTGGCGATGAAACATGTACCCTACCAGCTTTTGATGCTACACTAATACCATCTCCACTTGGTAGGTTAGCACCCATATTAGTGTTATCAACATCATGAACACTATTTGAAACGGATGGAATATTAGTACCCCTATTGCTAAGCAACAGATAATCATGCACGCTTAAGTTAACTCCAACCGGTTCATCCATAGAATTCAATGTACTCACCATTCCAGTAGGACCAACATCACAAAATACATCATCAGTAACATTCGACCCATAATTCATATTAGAGCTAAAAGTATGGGTTGGTAAAGGTTCAAGACTAGCAGATGCGTTAACAGCAGGTTCAATACTAGGGTGTTGTGGCTGGGACACACCGGGGTTACCAGCCTCATGACCCTTCAATCGACTCATACGTGCAGCCAGCTCATCAACATTAACCACAGGCCGTGGTACACTATTGTTCTCTTCTCCCAAACTCGTCATCACAGCAACCTAAAACCCTTAACTAAGTAATCGTACACAGAAAAAACAAGAAGAAAACCACGTCTATTCTTCAATCAAAACGAATTAAACCCCAGTTAAAGACTAGGGTTTATAAGCCATAAATACGCAATAACCTAACCCATAGTAATGATGATGACTCAATCGGTTTAGATGATGATACAATGATAGAGATCGACTTTAGGGTTTTTATGTGAAAGAATATTGTGTCATGTATGCATTGATAAGAATTAAATAACGTCAGACAATAAATAATAACCTTTAGCAATTGAAACAATACCCTACTGTGATAATAAAATAAATCTTAGAACAACCGACCCACGATGCAACTTAAAGAATTTAAGAAAACATTGAAGGAAACAATTGATAAAAGAATTAAATTAACGATTGACCAGTAAGGGTTGTTACTTGTTAGGGATTAAATCGCCAATATCGTAATTTACAGCTAAAGTATCTATTAGACTTTATACATATGCATAACTCCAAGTTAGTAAATATAACAGAATATTACAACCCTGTACTAACATATTGTTCAAAAATCTAAAAAGTTTACATAAAACACAAATGAACACGAGATCTCAAGTGGTTATATTAGCTTTGTGCCCATATATCATCATCTTGCTGGCAATACAAAAGACTTAAACGTAAAACGTATTTACATAAAACACAAATGAACACTGAATCTTATGAAATTAGCCCGCCCATCGGGCGGGTTAGACAACTAGTTTATATATATATACGTAGTTTAAGAACTCGAACTCACACAAATGGATAGACGAATGAGTTTGGTTCTAATTTTGGCTTGATACATTCAAAGCCATGGAGAATTATGAAGAGGAGTGACAACGGATTTAACTTGGAGATACTTGTATAAGCCTTCCATCCCGAGTTCTCTTCCAAACCCGCTCATTTTATAGCCTCCATAAGGGCAGCGCACATCAAACGCCAAATAACAGTTTATCCAAACAATGCCAGCACGAATTGATCTTGAGACAGTGTTAGCTATGTTCAAATCCTTGGTCACTATCCCTGCTGCTAAACCATAGCATGTGGAATTAGCTCTCGCAATTGCCTCCTCAATTGTCCTACAAAATTTAGTAAAAAAACAAATAAAATCAGTAGCGGTCTTTTAGTATATGAAATGTGTTTTGATTATTTACTACTTATGTATAGGAGCGTACTTAAACTTAATGACAGATATAACAGGGCCAAAAATTTCATCCGTTGCAATAAGCATATCGTCCTGCAAACATACAAATAAATAGACAGGGTTAGTTGTTAATACATGCAGTAATAGAGTAAACTTATGCAACATATATGTATTGTGACATAAACAAATTTATATATTACCATAACATCTGAGAAGATTGTTGGCTCGATATAGTATCCCTTTTCTCCACAAGGCTTTCCTCCAGTTAGCAATGTCGCACCTTGTCTTTTTCCATGTTCAATATATGAAAGTACTTTTTCATATTGTTGCTTATCAACCTACAAATTAAATGACTGGTTATTAGTATTGTAACAAGTAACACATTTTTTTCCAAAATTAATTCATGGATGGTCGAAGTTTTTATTACTTGAGGTCCTTGATTAGTAGAAGGATCAAAGGGGTCACCAACAATCATCCCTTTCGCGTACAACGCAAACTTAGTCACAAACTCATCGTATATTCCTTCCTGGACTAGTATCCTCGAGCTACACACGCAATATTCACCCTGAAAATGATAGATATCTGTTAATAAACTATGGCTTTATCAACGCATAAAACATTAAAAGGCTATTTATCCAAACATGGAGCGACTCTTTACCAAACCTGCCCATTTTACCACCAAAAATTTATGTACCTTGTTAGTGAAACTGCCCAAAAGAGCAATATTAACGGTTGAATCAACATCCACATCATCAAAGACAATTAGAGGGGCTTTGCCACCAAGCTCGAGAGACACCGCTTTCAAATTACTTGTGGCCGCTGCTTGCATTACAACTCGTCCTACTTCAGTTGACCCCGTGAAACTCACACAGTCTATATCCATATGAGAACTAATCGCAGCTCCCGCTGTCTCTCCAAATCCCGTTACAACATTAATCACCCCATCAGGAATACCCGCCTGGTTAATAGCCATTATAAATCAGCTCCACTCGATAATTAACATATCTAAACAAAAATAGAAATATAGTTTATTATCTGGCATGTACCAGTTTAACTAAATGGGCCAAATAAAGGGCGGAAAGTGGTGATTGCTCAGCGGGCTTGACCAACATGGTGCACCCTGCAGCCAATGCCGGGCTGGTTTTCATTAAAAACATTCCGATAGGATAGTTCCATGGGATAATATGCCCAACGACACCTATAGGTTCTTGTAACGTGTACCCTTGTAACTGATTTGCCAATCTTAATGTCTTTCCATGGATTTTATCAGCCGCACCAGCATAATATCTGATAGATAAATTATGTGGTAAGTTATAGGTTTTTAAAAGTAAAAATACATCAACATAAATATGAAAACGTTTAGACCTAAGTATGTTTAATGCCCCTGGAATCTCAATCGCCTTCCCTAGCTCAAACAACTTGCCCGCATCAAGGGTGTCCAAGGCTGCTAATTCTTCAATGTTTTCTTCGATTAATTGAAAGAATTTCATCATGATCCTCCCCCTGTCCTGTCAATATGCAAATTAGATGTACGTGTTAGGATCGCCAAAGAGCTTGTAACGTAGTTGGATCATGTGATGGTGTGAGATACTCTCAAACCTGAATTCAAGTTCGTCACGACAAGTATGATGTATAGTATTTGTATTGTATACATTGAGATTGTAATAAGATATCATTGTAGAAAAATTTAAAATGAATAAAATGTGTTAGGATCATTTATTTACTAGCTTATATGTGTTTTAAAACTATATTTTACCAAAACATACTATTAACATGTATGGTTCAGTTTAACCAAAATGATATGTTTTTTTCAAATTTCAACTAACTTAAAAGCCATATCGTTAAACTACAAAAGGGTATTCAAATACATACAGAACCGGACATACGAGGCCAAGGGCCATGATCGAAGGCCTCACGAGCAGCCTTAACTGCCAAATCAACATCCTCTTTATCTCCTTCCACAATATTTGCAATCACTTCTTCTGTTCTTGGATCAATCGTCTCAAACGTTTTTCCTATATCAGCACATTTTTCAAAAACTTATAAAACAAAACTCAACAAGTAACCGAAAATGTCGAAAAATGACGAATAACACACCTGAAACTGAATCTACAAACTCTCCATTGATAAAGAGTTTAGTAAACTTTATTTTCGGGATTTTGTCTGAATATTTAGAGTTTCCATTGTTGTGAACTTGTGACATTATCATGCAATGTTTCAGTGTAGGTACGTAGTTACTTTAGTTCTAATGACTGCTATTAACGGATATGAGATGATATAATTAGTGGATTTCTTTTTCGGGTAAAAAGGTTTCCAGGTTGGAGCACTAGGATCTTGTCTTGCGAAAGATGCTAGCAACTTTTTAATAATGATCGCATTATCAAAAGTTTTTGTCATGGTTTTAAGGGACCAGTAAATTATGATTTCTGGTTGGAGCACTAGGTATACCGGAGCTGTCGTACACCCTAAACCTCACATATTTTATTTTGTTTTTATTTATTTAAATAAAACAAAACCTTTTACTAAAATTTAAATTTAAATTTTCATAAGCTCAAGTTCCTTTTGAATTTTAGAAAGTTTTTTCTTATTCTTTTTTTAAAGTTGAGGCTACTTTTAAAAGCTTACACGCTAAAAACGATTATTTCATTGTCATCTCTTGCCAATAGCTAAAAACCATACACCAGCCACCTTTCTCGATGTTTCTAGACCAATCTCCCATCAATTCAAGACCCCATAACACATCATTATTTTTTTATGTTTCTATCACAGCACACTTCAAACCACTTCAACAAACTTTACAACAATGGCTACGACCACAACTAACTCACTATGCTCTCCAACACAATTCCAATATCGCTCAAAACCAAATTCCGATAGCGTTTTTCGGACCATTTCGGCTGGTCACGACGACGCATCACTTGAAAACGAGAGCAACGGTGTGGTGCTCATGCCGTTTGATCGCGTTCTGCTAAAATTAAAATTCTATTAATAAAAATAAAAGTAAACTTATAGGACTAATAATGTAAATTTGGAGAGACATAAAAATAAAAATTTTGCTAACAACAGTCTTTTGAGTTGTCGATAACAACAAACTTTTCACCTTTTATTAAAAAAATAATGCATTGTCCAAACAAAATCATCATGAATAAATTAGTATCTTCTATTATTTCTCAAATACATTTGTAATTCATTTCATTCATTGGCTGCATAAGCGAAAAAAATGACACATGTTTTTGTTCATGTTCTAATGTTAGTATTATTTTAAAACAAAAAGAATGAAGTTTGTTCTTAATGACATGCAATTGTTAGCATTTCCCTAAAAATAAATATAAAACACTCAAAAAGACTTATAATGTAAAAACACTCGAATCGTCTATGTAAATGCAATATTTGAACACTATGTTTTCTGATGCAAAGGTAAATTTATATTGTACCAAGTTTAAAAAAGGAGGCGCAATAGAAGAAAGCAGTTAAGAAGCCATGAAACACGTTAAAGTTTTTGACAATCGATAATGATATTATTAAAGACCTTTGATGACTAGTTTTACCAATATAAATAAGATCTTCTGTAACATTAAATTTGACCATTTGTATACTTATAACCTACTATAATAAAAAGATTTCAAGGCATATATGAGGCCCATTTGTCTTCTTTCTACGTGGGATGATTCTACATTCTCATAAATTAATCCCAAAACATATTACAATATAAAGTTGCTTAATTATTCTTTATCTGGATTTGATTACCGATCGTTAATTTGTCAAAAATGTAAACCGGTAACGTGGAAAATAACAATCATTCAATCTGAAACATTATGCAAAATATCAATCATTCAATTATAAAGAATTTGAAGTTTACGTAATCAAATAACGTGTTTGCAAGAGTATAATAATGCATCGATGAGATTGAAACTAATTATTAAATTACTTACTACCAATAATTTTTAATTATAATATTAACTAAAAAAATAAAAGTGGGCAACCAACTAGATGCAAAAGTATAATTTTTTTATTATAATATTAACTGAAAAAATAAAAGTGAGCAACCAGCTAATAAAAAAAAGGCAAAAGTGGGCAACCACCCTGACGACGAAGAAGGTCATGTCTGATTGAATAAAACGAGGAAAAGGAGCCCGCCGCATTGCGGCGGGGGTGTTTGCTCTATTTTTCAGTTATTGTAAGTGCGAACAACAAAGAAAAAAAAAAGAACAGTAAAAGAACAATTCTTATTAGAAGCAATTTTCTAATGAGCATTTTGGTTTTAAATGCTTGTTTCAAATAGATATGCTAATGGTGAAAATACTATACCACTACTAAAGTTGATGAGCTCCACCAAAACATATTTTAATAAATGGTGCAGTTTTACAGAAGAAGCCCTCAATACACATCTATACCATCCAAAACCTCCACCAAAGCAGCTGGGACATTCCTTTACTACTGCTGTTTTGCAGCGGACTCGTTAACAATGCCCCAGTTCGTTCCTTTACGGATGATGTTTGACTGCAGTCCCAAACACACATCAAAAACATTTTTGGTTTTGAGTTGCTAAAAGCTTGAGATTACCAATATCCATAACCATAACAATGTGAACAATGGCCCATAACTTCTGTATAAATAAAAGTAGTCAACACTTAAAGTTAGAAATATGGTATAAACATTTTTTCCTGTTTTGTATATCGATAGCATTATCTAAACATTGTTTGATCACCATTGTAACAGCATTGAGGAGTGCCAAAATTTGTCGAAGGCCACAACTCGCGGACATCTGATATTTGCTTCTTTATGTTCTGTAAATAGAACATATTAAGAGAGGTCAATTAGCCAAATACCATATTATAATCATCAAGTATAGCGAGTTATACAAAAAGTCAGCAAATAAGTTTAAGGCTTTGAGGTGTCTCTCATCAACTCAAGTTCGCCTGTTTTAAGCACACTAACTTTACTTAACGTTTTAAGGAACATCATACCGCATTAAAACAATATGATAGCATATTCAGTTTATAAGAAAAAAAGTAAATCAAAGGGTGACAAAGTATAGAAATAAGACGGTTACAGCATCTAACGCTTCTCTGCCATTACAATTAAAGGAAAAATTACCTCAGTGACCGTGACAAACGATTCACAAAATTAGATCAAATCCTCCGCAACTACATCCTTAAAAAGTCGACAAAAATGCTCTTCTAAAAACAAACGCGCAGCCGAGCAAGAAACAATTGTTTGAGGCACGAAAAGTGGCACCGCCCCTCCCAAACAACAATGGTGATATACTGGTCCTGAATATAACCTTGCGATATAAATTGATAGAAAACTGCACAAAGCTATTGGATGCTATTGCATACATTGTACCTGCAAGTGCAGTAGCTGTCCTTGAGGTCGATGTCGTCCGTATCTGAGAAGCTGCAATGTATGGTTCAGTTCGCCCTTCCGCAACTGGTCCTCTTGAAGCTGTGACACACGGCTCTGATATGCCTGGAATGACGGTAAAAATTTACTAAAACTGAATTGACTAAAATATTTGTAGCAACTATGCAAAACAGAAAATCAACAACTGTGACGTAAAGGCTTTTACAACAATTAATGCGATAACAGCGGAAATATAGGAAATCGATTTAGAAGATGCAGAGCGTCCACGACATAGTTGGACCGACAACAGAGATGAGATACCAATTTGTAACCGTTTTTTCTTTTGGCTTCGTACTTTGGCAAAAAAATTGGAACTTTCAAATCACATATAGAGGAATTATAAAAAGATAAAGGCAAGTCACTAACACCTGGGCAACGGTGATGGCGCTGCCGATGTTTCTGGATGTATTGTCGAGTGCCGTCCTCCTGAATCATGTCCACCTACAATGATGGGAACATAAAGACATTAATAAACAGTGACTGAATTTTATGTAAACATTTACAATAGATTTGACAGTGAAAAAAACCGCAGGACATCTGGGCGAGCCTCCTTTTTCTACCACCATACACAGACCGATTCAGGAATGGATTGTCAAATACATCTGGGGCAGAGGCTTTCTCGATCATGGCTGCAATTATAAGGATGAGAGATACAGAATTTGAAAGGCGTCCGCCAACATAAGCTAAGACGTGAAACCAAGTAAAAAAAATCGAAAAAGAATTTCACCTTCGCTCAAAGGCACTCACTGTTCCACTATCATTTGTTGTGCATGTGTTCCATGGCCTGAGCTGGTATTGTGATCATGCTCAGTACGTATGTAAATCGATATTCCTGTTTCAGGCTGCATAGGACTGGAAGGAATGTCCACATCCGTGCATATCACTCCAGACCCAAAGTCCGACACGACCGCACCGCACCCTATTGTTTAAGATTACGGAAAATACATGGTGGTGCTGAAAAAAGAAATAAAGCATTCAGATGTTTATGCCATAATTTAGACACCCAATCACTCATTAAAAACAACACGCTTCACCCCTTTATTGAGCAGACCCGACCACCCAATAAAAACACCCAAAACCCCATAATACGACATCCAAAGACCCCATAAAAACTACAATTGTTCCCTGGTTAGTCATGGAGTGGACCATGTTTTGACCCCCCACCCTAGAACAGATTATCAACAACTTAAAAAACCCATTGTTAATTATGCATCAAAGCCTCATGAATGTGAATAGACAAACTTACTCAATCCCTTACAAAATACAACAACACCTGTTCTTAAAATCCAAGAATACTCAAAAGTTAAAGCTGAGAATTCAATTAGGGTTAGTAAACTTACATAATTAATTTGATTTAGGCATTGATATCAATCGGTGTCGCTAATTTTTGGTCCTGGCTTGTGGGTTTGATCAATCATACGGATACGGCACTGTGTGTGAGGTGAGGGAGGGGAGGGATAGATCTGAGAATTATTTTGTTTCTGGTGGTTTTGCATCTCAAGTGATGATTCATTGAGGCGGCTTGATGTCTGCTAAACACGTGTATTTTTTCTCTGTCTTGATTTCTAATGAACCAAAATTTTATAGTTTGATTTGCGGCACGATTCCATAAGTTATTTTATATGATTTGCGGCACGAAACCATAAGTTCCCTCGCCAAATGTATTCTTATATAATGACTTTGGTTTTCTTTGATTAGATTATAGGGGTAAAATTTATTGGTTTGTGGGAGTTATAAATACACGTAAACGACTAAAAGTGTGTGAGCTGATGGGGGCACACACGATAAACACGAGAGTACGTGTCGAACGTATATTATAAATACTTGAATAATAATAACTTGACCCGATAAAGTTTGACCCATTGGCTGATCTTGGACATGAACTTGGGTCGAATTTGATTGGCAGCCTTGGGCCTTGAGTTCCATCTGATCGGGCATAAGTGAGGGCATGGGAAGAAGCTTGGGCTTGTAGCTTGTTGATCAAGCTAAGACCCAAGGCATGGACGTTTTGTATATAAACAAACACATCCCACTTTATGCCATGAATAATATATCGACATCCACATATACGATTATCTGATATAATAAATCAGTGATCATGCATGTACTATATATTAATATACCCTAACTAACCTAACAACCAATCTAGTGTTTCCACCACAATTTCCTATTCGACTTACACATTCAAGTCATTAGAGTTTTGATTGGTCATATTATTCCTATACTTGCATTGTATATATGATCCAAGAGATATTAGGAAATTGGTTATTGTTTTGCACTCCTTGTCGACATGCAGCAACAACAACAAGGGTACTTTTGTGTTCGAAGTTCTCGGATAAAGAAGCAAAAAGATATCGGACGACTCTTGTCCGATATCGGGTAACATATAAATCTGCTTCTCGGGCAGATTACTTATTGGGCAGGAAAAGAAGACTTGGTCTTTGAGGTTTTTCTTGTTTGTGTGTTATTCAAGTTATCAAGGGGTTGATTGGTTTATACGTTCTCGACTAGCTTATTATCGAACGTACTTGGTTTAAGTGTTTGTGTGTGATACTCTTCGAGGTATCTTTTTTAGATACTTAAGGTTTTGTTTGGGTTTCTTGTTCTGTTACTAGAGATCAATTGCCAAGCAAGGTTAGTTTTTCTATATCCCTTTAATTAATTAATATTGTATTAATTATTTGTTTATTAAATACGTGCTTAACATAATTGCAAATACTAGATCCTTATCCGCTGCGTACTCGTAGAGGTTAATGGTTAACTGGTTTAAAATCCCAACAGTGGTATCAGAGCCAACTCGTTTTTGTGATTATGGGTTACATGTTTCTTAATTAATAAACATGTTTTAAAAGGTTGCATGAAACCTAATTTAGTTATTTGTTTTATTTTATTTTGACAATTACATGCAATACTTGTCAATTTTTAATAAATAAGAACTAGTCACACACAAATTAAAATTATACTGATAATTAGGATTAATTTGTTAAATGGAATTAATTTGTTAATTAGAATTTAATTTACATGTTAGTTTTTCCGTTACTAGAGATCAATTGCCAAGCAAGGTTAGTTTTTCTATATCCCTTTAATTAATTAATATTGTATTAATTATTTGTTTATTAAATACGTGCTTAACATAATTGCAAATACTAGATCCCTATCCGCTGCGTACTCGTAGAGGTTAATGGTTAACTGGTTTAAAATCCCAACAGTGGTATCAGAGTTGTTTTTGTGATTATGGGTTACATGTTTCTTAATTAATAAACATGTTTTAAAAGGCTGCATGAAACCTAATTTAGTTATTTGTTTTATTTTATTTTGACAATTACATGCAATACTTGTCAATTTTTAATAAATAATAACTAGTCACACATAAATTAAAATTATATTGATAATTAGGATTAATTTGTTAAATTGAACTAATTTGTTAATTAGAATTTAATTTACATGTTAATTATAAATTACTTTGTTAATTAAAATTACTTGCTAATTAGGATTAAAAGTTAATTTGAATTTATTAATTGTTAATTAGAATTATTATGATAATTAGAATTACATATTGTTTATTAAATACATAAAATTGCGTAATTACTTGTTAATTGAGATTGCCATGCGTTTTATGTGTTTTCCGGCCACAAGACCCATTCAATTGCTTTTGCGATGTATGGGGCGATCTAGGTATTGTATCCTAGTGACGTTCTTATGGTTCTTCTTTTGGAGAAGACTCGCAAGAGAACTCGAAAGAATATGTGGTTATATATTGATGTTTATGTTTATATGTTTGTGATTCCATTATGTGCATTATTGTTACTTGCTTTGACACCTAATTGTATGCAATATGGTATAATACATATCGAAACCATAACATCAATATTGGTTTTTATTTACACGCCTAAATACCATGCTCATTGTGACCTACTATTTGATTCGTGGAAAATTGTTTTTGTAAAATAAAGTGACCTAATATATGAAACATGTTTTCAAGAATTTAAAAACTAGACGCTATGGACACTTGGGATGTACGGCTCACCCACTAGAACAAACTCAAAAGCGGGTTCAAAGAGGTGCGCACAGTCGCACCGAAATGATGTCTAAGGTTATGCTTCAGCGCTTACCTGGTTCTCTGCCTCCCTGTGCGTTCGATTGGAGTTACCGTGAACCACGATGATCACTACAGTGTCATTACCAAAGTTTTTAAAATTAGTGTTACAAAGTTGTTTTGCATGCTTCTTTGTAGACGACTTTTACCACATTTATATCTGCATACTTATTTGTTAATTTTAAGTCTATGTCATCCAACTATGAACACGTGCACTTGGATTGACTTCTCTGGTCAGACATAAGGGCCTTTCCAACCCATGGTAATTATTTCTCACTGGTCAGACCTCTAGTTATTTTTACACGTTCATACTTGGTCGACTTATTTCGAGTTAACTTGGTCAGACCTCGAACCCGAGGCATAAGATGAGAACTAAACATGCTTTTGACATTATTACTTGATACTAATGCCTTAAACAGTCTCATAAATCTAAGAGTTGCATTATGCAATTAACGCTCGTCGCTTACCTCTTGTCCTATTTTTTTATACACTGGTCAGACCTATGGTAATTAAGTGGGGTTGCAAGATGGATCTTAGTCTTAATTAGTAATTAATTGGGTAGTTAATTCTTTTAGGAATGTAATTATCAAAAATACTAGAATTGAACTTTTTATGTTCTGATTAATTGTGTTATTCCAACATAATTCGTAAACAAAGTTGTTTTTCTTTGAAAAACAAACTTAGTCTCTTTTTCTAGTAAGAAGAGTGAGACTTATACCTATCTTTTCTCATTAGTTGACAAACTAAGATAGGATTACAAATTGATAAACTCATTTATGATCTTTTATTACCCTTTTGTGGTCTTGAGATAATTGAAAGATATAATATTTTGTGTAACTGTAAACATTGTGTTTAGAGCTACCAAAATAAATAACCACCTGCACTTGTCACGATGTATGAGTTTAAACCGCAAAGAGTAAAAAAATTACTAGCATGTTTGCTAGGTAATCTTCTTGGACTCTTATTATTCCTAAAGTGCTAATTACCCTTGGGGCTATGTAGACGATAAAGGAGGAATTGCATGCTAAAGATTCAAGTTAATTGAATAAAAGAATTGCTAGTCCATTGTCTACATAAGTAGAACTTCATATACTCTGTTCAATACCTAAGTACATGCTACTCGTAGGCATTTGAAGAGAATAGGAAAGTATATAAAACTGCTATATGCTTTCTACTGGAAATGTAACACTTACAATGTTGACAAATCTAGTGGGAGCAGTTGCATTTTATAACTGAAATATCATTCATGTAATGTTGTCAATTTCAGTGGGAGCTACGGGATTTATTTTCTGTTAGTCACCCATATCATTTCAAACTTGCTTTGAAATAATTCATTACTTTCCGAATATGAACAACCATTGCTTAAAGAAAAATTGCATTTTATTTTATAAGATAACACGTTGCCTTCCTGTTGTCGCTTCCTAAAGTGTTATCTATAGAATAATAATCCACAATTCCTTATTAAAGGTTATGGTTCTAAAACTACTTATGATATATATGACATTATCATATTGTTTGAATAATCAATCACGTGTTGTTTGTTTTCATAATATGATGTTGTACCTTACACAAATGGGAGAAATCTCAAAGTGTGTGTAAGGAACAACAATAATATTGGTATCTCTTGACCGCAAGGTAAAGGAAACTAATAATTCTACTAGGACTTAAACACATTAGATGTTTAATGCCCTACTACATGTAAAATAAGAATTCTACTATGACTTAAACACATGAGATGTTTATTGCCCTACTACATTCTAATAATGATTCTACTAGGACTTGAACACGCTAGATGTTTGTTGCCCTACTACATTCAAATGTCATGATATAGTGTAAAGATACTTCAACATTTGACTACATGTTTTAGTCAACATAATTATGGTTATATGATAATGATCATAATTCTGAAGTATAAAATTAACTTGAAATTACTATAGAACTCAAGAGTTTGCGTTCATGATTACTTTTGTTAGTATAATTATGCTTACATGTTAAGACATAATGATAAAGTCCTTGTATTAATCAATGACTTATAACATAAATTATATATAGTAAATGCGTTATGTCTTCTCGTTAACACCTAAACATGAGGCTTTGAATTATTCATAGACTGATAATGTATTATTGAAATGTTCTGTTTTCTTGTTAACACATGAACATATAATCCTTGAACAGTTATGTCTTTTTGTGAACACGTCAACATAAGATTCTTGTATTGTTCAATGAATATACATCATTGCATGCACTTGGTTCGTAAATACTTTATATGCAATTTGGCCCGACCCAATTGACAAGTATTTGTTCCAAAGAGAATTAAGTTATCTATAGAATTCTGATATAGTTTCACAATTCTAATAACTCATAGGATACCACTTCATTATGGTGTTTCTAATGTGTTGGATCAAACCTTATTCATATTGTTTGGTTCATGATAGCTTTAATTGCTCTACCTCCAAAACATATCAAGGTTAGAAATTGTGTGTGTCATGGATGCACTTAATAGAGTTCAAACCTAGAAGGTATTTAAGACAACCTATAACTGAAAACCCTAATTCATTAGGGATTTGAGGTTTTACCACTCAAACCAGTTGAATCATGAACCCTTTTGGATTTTGATTTTTCTACACTTCCTAGCTTGAAGATTGTAGTTTTGGTGTTCTTCCTAGCTTGACAAAACACAAAACTGTTGCTAGAGCTTTTGGTTAGAGAGTGATACTAAATTAGAGTTTTTCTATAAACCCTAATTTGAGTTGTTGGAAGGAATTCCATAATATCTTGATTTAAGTTATGAATTTGTTAAAATTTTATGAAGCATTTTGTTAAAAATATGTGCTCAAATCCTATGGATGAGATCCCAATTATCTGACTATGGCTTTGAATTCAACAAAATCCCTCTGTATTGTGATAACAAAAGTGCCATTGCTCACTCTTGCAACAATGTTAAAAATTCAAGAGCAAAGCACATCGACATTCGACATCATTTCATTTGGGAACAAGTGGAAAAAGGTGGGGTAGAACTCTATTTTGTGAGGACTGAATACCAGTTAGCAAACATCTTCACCAAAGCTCTTCCTAAAGAACGTTTTGAGTTTATCCTACCACGACTTGGTCTAAAGAGCCTACAACCGGAAACACTCAAACGTCTTCAAGGGGAAGACGAGGAGTAAAAAATGGTTTTTTCTTTATCTATCTCTTGTATATATTTATTCAAAAAGCAAAATACAAAATTTCAAAACCCTCAAAAGAAAATAGAAAAATATAAAATTTTCAAAAATCCATAAAAATTAGAAAATCTTGAAAAATACCAAAATTTATTGTTATTTTGTCATGTTTTTCTTTATTCGATATCATCTACGGACTTTGTGTTGACATTCAAATAATGTCACGGGTTTTTAGATGTTCTTCGAATGTACATAAATTGCTTAAAAAAATGAGGCGGAGAAAAATGGTGGTTTCTTGTCATTTCAGGCAGTAACCCGTTTTAAAAGGAAAAGAACAGAGTCATGCTTAATCTTATTTCTCAAATCTCATGCTCTGATTCTTAAAAATGTTTGTCATCAAAAAGACAAATGTTTTTTTCCAAATATTTTTCCGTCTAATGATTCTTCTGAAAAAAATTTGGCATCTAATGAAAACTAAATTGCTTTGAAAATACCTCGTACTCTACTTTTGAAAATCATCTAGGCTTATCTTTGTCAAACTCTCTTACACTCAATCAACAACTCATGTCATTGATTGAGGGGGAGAATGATTTCAATTCAATCAAAAAGGTTATTTTTTCAAACAATTAGCACGTAAAAGAGCAAGGTCTATTTTTTTGGAAAATCAAAAAGAACAATGTTTTATACAATTGAGTCAAGACCTTGGCTATTGTTATGTTTTCTTTAGATAATCAAAGCTTGTTTAATCCGTGGAGTTTAAAGTCTCAGATTTGATCCTTATCGGTTAAATGTTTTCATAAGCAAGTCACAATTCTTCTCAAAAGCTTTCAAAAACAATTTAAATCTATAAATATCACAAATCTCAAATGATTTGAAAATTGTGATCGGGGGAGAATTTGTGATTTAAATTGGATTTAAACTGATAATTCGATAATTGGTTTATAAGTGTTTAGCAAACTCTCCTCCATTCATGTGCCAAACGATTTCAAATTTTCCATGCACATGTTAAGGGGGAGCATCTATTTTAAACCAAAAAGGATTGAAACGTGATTAATTTGTTCCAAAGTGATGGTTTTCCCTAATATGTGCTAAACAATTTCAAAATCAGATGCACATATTGAGGGGGAGCAAATTTTTGAAAACCACATCCTTTTCAAAAATACCCTTAACAAAGTGTGAAAAATACTAATTTTGATCAAGAAAGTGATGTTGATATCTTTGAAAAAATGGTAATCAAAGAAGTGAATCCTTCTTCTTGCCTCCGTGTGCCAAAACAATTTCAAATACATGATGCACATGTTGAGGGGGGGCTCTTTTTCTAAAAATATCAAAAACAATTCAGGTACAAAATGCTTTGATAATACATCACAAGTATCTGGATTGATTTTCAAATGGTTTTCAATTGGTTCCAATGGCAGATGAACAATACCAAATAGACCGACCAAATTTACTTTATGTATGGTGATACAAGGATGGTTAGGTTAGGTATTCGTTCCCACGATCCCGCCAGAGACGGAGGGATCTACCCAGGGCAATCCACTAGATAGTGTAGAGTCCTTTGGTATGATAAAAAAAGGAGAAAAGTGAGATATAGGAAGAGCTAGGACTAAGATAGAGCTAGAACTGGAATAAACCCAACAAGGTTCTAGTAATGAAGTCTCGGTAAGCACTGAAGGGGTTGAAGAATGAAAAAGAATTGAATGTGAAATGGGTGAAAATAAATAGCCCTCCAATTATTCAACCTTAGGGCAGAAACCGGGTTCAATACATATGCTACTGGTGGTTACTAAGGTAACACTAGTATTGAATACAAGACGTCATGGACCCAGTGACGCACTGTACTACATCTTCCCAAACTACTCAAGTTCCTCTTAAAAGGACTTGTTTCATTCTCACAGGGGAACCGACATTATCTATCGACTTTCTCTTAGAGATGGTTGATATTGAAGAAGGAGACCCTCTCCCTAGTCTCCGGCCTAGGAACCAAATGTGCACAATTGAGTCTAGAGCCACGAGATCATCAATAAATCTCATTAAGGATACAATCAATGAAGACTTTCTGTTTCACACAATGTGGAAAGAGAGAATATACTTTTAGAGTCCTACGCATTTTCCTTGTGGTATTGCCAGAACATCTGAGTGATATGCAAACATATTCACAATGAAGATGGAAAGCCTTCTTATGCCAACATCAAACAAGCTCTTGGTAGGTGGCATGTGAGATCTATCCAATAGATCAACCATGTGACAACTGAACAGAAACAATGGGGCGATTCAAACTTTTGAATCAATCCTTGTTCAGATTATGGATTGACAGATACCTTTGAAAAACCGGTCTTTGTGCTTAAAACTCTTTACTCTAGCACGTCGACTGTGTATTAATGTTTCAAAAATAAAAGGTGTTTATGATTGATAATTGATTTTCTTTAAAACCTTCGTTGTATTGCAAAAACACTTTATTTTGAGCAGTACTCGATTGTTTTTCAAGTCTCTTTTCATCAATCAGTGAATCTCAAATTGGCTGGTTCACTCACTCCGTGTTGTCTTCTTTGAGACGTTCCGATTTGAGAACAGCTAGAGCAGCTGCGAAAACCTGTCAAGGAGATTCTTCGGAATTATACCTGTTCACAGGCAGTACTTGTACTGATCAACGGGGAACTGTGGGCCGTGTACCTCAATTCAACGAAAGTGATCAAAGACACTTTTATTGCTAACCCTGTTGTATGCAGGTACACCCAACGTTTGCAGCTGATCAGAATGGAGAGGTCAATCCATAGCTGCATGCTCACACAACACATTCATCTCTAAAGAAATCATGATAAAAGCATCAATGACTCTGATATTCTCACTCCATGCTTCTGCTACGCTGCTGCAAATATCATGAATCAACTAAAGCTTCCGCTACTCTGATGAAAAGAATTCATGATCCAGAATGTGAGCATTTCGGTCCACTGTCACAACATCACACAAAGTCAACACCACAATGGAAGAGTCAGAGATTTATGCAAGCTGATGATCTCAAAGCTGGCTCAAAACTCATCATCACGTGGATCAGTTAAAGACCTCTGCTTGAATTATTCAAACATGGATAACATGAAGAATCAAAGACTACGAGCTACTTTGCAAAGAACTTAAACAAGAATTCAAGAATAATCTTATTGTAATATCTGTTTGTATTCTGTGTAAATTGATGTGACCTCCCTTAGGAGGAGATTGTTAGGAATTAGAAAATTCAGTCATTAAAGTGTCGGTCACCTCAAGTATATGTATTCATTAGAAAGCTCGTAGTCGCAGTCAAGTTATGTTAATGAGTAGTTTGTTAAGTAACACCGTGGAGGACGGACGGGTCTTTGCCCACTATATGCCTGATCCACAGCCCGTAGGTGGCGTCTATTGTAAAACACTATAAATACCCTCTACCTCCCAAGGTAGAGAGTTAGAGCTTCAATACCATTTTTCTTTGTTTCACATAGTTCCCAACTCTCTTCCTTTTCTCTCTCTAGAACTTTCTCTCTCTAAACAAATGTGTACGCCACATAGAACTAATTGAAGGCACTCTAGAGTTCACTTTCTTAATACTGGGCATAGAAGTGTTTGGATCTGAGCTACTCGACGGCACATTAAAATTCACTTTCTTAATGCTAGACATTGAACAAGGCATCACAGCTTTACCTTTCTCACAAAAAGATTTAGGACACGTTGCTCTTAAGCATTCTAACAGCTTCTGAGATCATTTGGCCTGAATGCAAGCAAACCTAATTTCTCTATCAAGTGGCTTATTTATGAAATCCTCTTCTACAATCTCTCGGAGACATTCTAGACTGTCCTGATAGGTCACTAGTTTTACAACACAAGCATCAAGATGTAGAAATAGAGAAGAGAAGAGAGGCGGATGAACAAACCACACACAAACACACACGTTAAGAATGAGAAAAAGGTTAAGCGTAAATGTGAAAGTGTGAATTGAACAACCAACCCTCAAGTGAGGGTTATACAAGAGTATTTATAGGAGGGAAGCTAGGGCAACACTCCTAGTCCATTCCTTTCTCCTATGGGCTTGGGCCTAAGCTCATGGGCCTTCTACAAAAGCTTAAGGCTAATAACAAACATAAAGGCCATAATTAAGCTAACTATTACATATGAATCACTAACACTTGATTAAGGTTTAGGAGTGATTCCAACAATCTCCCCCTAAGTGCTAGTGATGAAGAATATAAACGGTGAAGGCGTTGATGTAATAGTAGCTTTGGCATCTTCTGACATTCTTCTTTCTTGTGAGAAGAATTGCCTTGATTCGAACAATCTCCCCAGTGTAGAGAAATTGTCTTCTTTGAACAGTTCTGCTTTGACGTCATATATATCTTTGTTCTTTGTTCTTTGTGATGAAAGTGATAGTATGTTGTAGTCTGCATCAAGTCTGCCTCAGGTCTGCTTCGTTGCTCCAGTGTCTCTACGTCATTCTTCAACATGTGCACACGCTCTTTAACGTTGGATAACAGTACTGATGAAGTTCTTTAAGTCTTTAACTTTGTAGATTCTTTGATTTGACGAAGAATCATTCTGACTGTTGTGTTGCTTTTGGATAAAACTTCCATTAGTGATGATGTTGGCGTGAGCATGAGAAGAATCTGCACGATCATCCCGCTCCGGAGCTTCCATAAGAAGAAAACATTTAAAACGGTTAGTAATAAGCGGATTTCGGCACTTACAAATTTGAACTTCGAGAGTGTTAACAGCATAGTGTGAAAACACAACTCTAATTCTCACAAAGGCCGTTTCTGAACTGGAGTCCCACAAGTAAGATAACGCGATGTACCAAAGTACATCTACAGTTCAGATGAGTTGCTGAGGTACACCGAAGCATCACCTCACGACTGTAGACCGTTTGAGACACACTAAGCGTAATCCACGGGGAGTTACCGAAGTGACCTGCTGTCAGGGCTGTTTGATGTTGACCCTGGCAGGAGTTTCCATTCAATCACTGAGGATCACAGATGTGAACCTCTCATAAATGTTCTCGACAGATTGCTAAGATCTGTGAAGGACTCGATAACGTACCACTGATGTTCTTATTGTTGAACATCAAGTGATGAAATGTCAAGTGTACCTAAGAGATCTTTTGATGAATCTCGTGGCTCTAGACTCAATAGTGCATTTTGGTTTTCCTGAGCGGAGACTAGGGAGAGGGTCTCCTTCTTCAATATCAGCAATCTCTAAGAGAAGGCCGATAGATTATGTAGGGTTCCCTGTGAGAATGAAACAAGCTTTTGTTGAGAGAAACTTGAGTGGCTAAGAAGGTTTAGTGCATGCGTCACTGGGTCCATGACGACTTTTAATCTTCAATACCGGTGTCACTAAGTGACAATCAGTAGCATATGAATTGAACCCGATGTCTGTCCTAAGTTGAATAATTTGGAGGGCTATTTCTTTTCACCATTTTCTTTGCATTTCTTTTTAATTCTTCAACTCCTTCTTTCTCCGATTCTCATTTACTCCTTTTTATAATCGTACCTAAGGACTTCTAAGTACTAACTATTTGTGATGTCCCTCCGGCTCTGGCGGATCATAGGACGGTTATTCCTAACCTTAGTCACCTTATAACTCCATGACTAACCTATGTTGCCACAAAACCAATTTTCAAGAAAATCTCTCACAATGGTTATGATTGTAAAACATTTTGTACCACTGTAAGAGTTTGATCTTTTTCAGAAATACTCCCCCTCCACATGTGCTTAAGATTTTTTACGAAAATCTGCACAGTGAGGAAAGAGCGCGCACTTTATGAATTGATCAACTCAAGATAGTCAATCCCCCGCGAGACACGGTTACGTTGCATAGTTAAAGAGTTACATTATCAGCTTTTAGGTGACAACTAGCTCTAATAACTACCTTGAAGGTGTAGACAAGCCTCGAAAGGTTGTCAAACCCGTCAGAGTTCATGTCTACCAAGAGTTTCTCGAATGGTACTTTCTACTCGGACAAGTCCTTTGCGAGACACGTTTACATTACTAGCGAACTAGTTTGAAATTATTACCCGTCCTAGACAAGTCTTTTCGACTTACTAACAGTTAAGTACCGTCAATTCGTTGGTTAAGTCTATAGCACAAAGATTCATTTGCATTTACACAACATATTTCTTATCACATAATTTTCTCCCCCTCAAAAATGGCATATAAAATGTTATTTTTGAAAAGTTGAGAATAAATATGACCATTTCGAGTGTTGCAGGAAGATGACCACTGTGAACAATTTGTGAACAAAGTTTTAATTCAAATACTCCCCCTCAACAAGTGATATAAACGGTTGAGGTTTTGAAAATCATACGGGGAAGTACTTATTCTTTTGAGCAAAACCTTGAAAAATGAAAGGTTTGATAGGTTTTACTCAAAAGTAAGAAGCTTTCTCTCCTTTTATAAGGATTGTGGCACTGAAGCGTACCACAGAGTCCTTTCTTGACAAGAACGGGTTGTACACTGATATGTGTGCACAAGCCATTGTCATAATAAATCACACATCCAAAAATATTATGAAATAGAAGCAGTTCAAGGGGTACCAGGAAGTCCAGTGATGTTGCCAGGAGTGCGAACAGGGCGTTGATAGCCGGTGATGTTAATCCTGGGTCGACCACCAACAAAGCTTTCCAATGTTCTGAACTGATCCCTTCGATACAACCGTTCATCAATCATAGTGATGATTCTCCTCACGTCCCTTCGATCCTGAGAATTCCATCGCTTAGTATACCCAATCTTTTAATGTATATCCTTCAACCTATAAGCCAATCCATCCCTAACCATCTTCAAAGTGTGATCCCCAAACTTGTGAAGATCTCTACACGTCATCAGGGAATTTCGTTGAAGTTCACTGCGGTAAACGACGCCGAATGGTTTGCTGATGAGTGTGTATTGTGAAAGTTGGTTGATGTCGGGAAGATCAAGCTGAGGTGGAGTGAAGTTGACACGGGTCTGATATGATTCAACTGCAAGCTGGAGATCTTCTACACGTTCCTGTATGACTATGCTTCTGATGAATATTAGCAAGGACTTGATGTATTCACGTTGTACTTCAGTCGAGAATTGTTTCATGCATCCCTGTACTTTGGCAAGATACAGATCTTCAATGTCGTTGTGAGACAAATTCTGAAAGTCCGCTTCACTGAATGCATAATCTCTTTCGTCTTGTCTTTTGACCACGATATTCTTGAGAAAAGTGTAGTCCCATTTAGACGAAAGATCAACATGTTTAACGGCAACGATTCCTTTAGTACTGAACACTTCATTTTGAGACTTCTGAACTTGGCAACTTCTGTAGTAGATTCTTTGGCGTTCCAGCCAATGGTGAATCCCATACATTGCATCACGGTCATACAATTCCACATTGTTAGAAAACATGTGGGTAGCCTTTTCCTTGATGGCTATGCAGTTTGAGTATATGGCTGCCGGGAACGGAAGTGTCAAAGATGTAGCATATTTCCTTGAATCATCACTGCCATGTAGAAGAAATTCCAAGTCTTTGTTGAAGAAGTAGCGAAATGGAATCTTAGGCTGATCTGGTTGGCCAATTGTCGGTAGAGGTTTAGACCAGTCGGTGTAATATGGAGGGTTGTCCCGTTTGGTGAAGTCGATGTTTGCTTCTGGGTTGAGCCAATCCATGTTGTTAGGCATGGCTCGTGCTATATTATCAAGGTGATATTCAACTTCGATAGCACTTTCCGAGCTATCTTTGAGCAGTTGAAATGCTTCATTCTTGATTCGCTTCAGCTCGGATTTCGTCATCTTTTTCACACGGAATTTCTCCTGCAAGAACTTAGCATGCTCCAATGTATTACCGTCTACCAAATCTTGACCTTTAGCTGGGTAGGGAGTGGAATTAACAAGTGTAGAAAACCATTCAAATTCCTCTGTGTCATCTTCATCTAGCCATGATACGACGTCAGCTTTGGGCGCCTTCTTCTTCTTTTTCTTAGGCCTGGATGAGGATTCTGGTTTCTTAAATTTGTCGGGAGAGGTGGGTTGTTGTTGGGGATTTTCCCTTGAAGATCATCTTTCATGAGCTTCTGTACATACTCCCTTTCAACTTTCATCTCGTCATTCTCGTCATGAAGGTACTGTATTTGATCAGCGTAGAAATTCATCTTCCTGTAGAGCATGTCTTTCTTTCTGATTTGTTTGACAGCATTCACAATTCTTTTATGAGTATGAGAAATCCAAGATCGAGTTGGCTTCTTCACTGATTTGGATGTTGATTTGGTTGATCTTTTAGATGGTGGTGGTGAAGAGTGAGATGATGAATCCGATGATGATGAGATGTGAGGAAACTCCGGGTCCTTTGGTGGTTCAGAAGTTTCCTCCTTAGAATGTTTAGGACTATCCAGAAGCAACGTATCATAATCAACATCTTTATCTTTCTCGGACTTCTCAGTTTCTGGTTCCTCAAACTTATAATCAATAGTATCCTCCACAAACTTTTGCTGTTGCACAAGAGTGGTGGCACCAGTTCCCTTATCGGGTTGATTAACCGCATCAGGAATTGGTGAAGAGTGGACACCACCACTCGACCCTCCGGGGCCACGCATTTGATCTTGTTCAAATTCTTTAGCTTTTTGTAGGTGTCTAACGATTTTAAACTTCTTCCTGTAGGATGTATCCAGTTTCTCTTCATCTGAGCTTGAGCTTTCTTCATAAGGTACAAGAACTGGAGTCTTCCCTTTTCCTTGAATAGCTGGAGGACTGGGAGGTTTAGCTACTGAAGGATTAATGTCGGTTGCAGTTTCAGAGTGGAAGATCTCTTCGACTGATTGTGTATCTTCAGAGCTTTCGTCCACAAGCTCTCTTTGCGGTTCAGATTTGGGAATGGGAATAGGTACAGCTTCCTTAGTGGGAACAATCCTTTTTCATGGAGGATTCCTTTTGGGAAACTTTCTCTGACTCTCAGTGCTTGCAGCACTCCCTGCACTGCCTCTTCTGGTTCTCCGTGTAGGTGTCCCAGAAGGTTTCTCATCAAGATGACCAACTTTGCCTTCTTTCACTGCAACTAGATACCTTTTGTATGTCTCGAGCTTTTTGATTTCGTTAGACAGAAGGTGATCAGGTAACACAACACCCTGTTTCTTTGTTGACGATTCCTTGATTCTGACAGTTAAAATAGGCTCAGTCAACATGTCGTGATTGTCGGGGTCATTGAGCCTCTTGGGAATATCAGGATGAAGACCTAGTGCTCTCTGGATCAACAGTTTAGTGTATCTGACATAGGGAATCTTTGAGCCAAGTTTTTTGAGAAATGACATTATGTCATCCCATATCAAAGCTTCTAGTTCGATGTGCTTCATGTTGATTAATGACCAGAAGATTTGTAGTTCCATGAGCTTGGGATGCTCATAGCCACTATCACGACCAGAGACAGATTTGGTAATGATGATGTAGAGAGTTCTCCACGGTTGAGGAATGTTCTTAAGCTCCACATGAGAATGCTTAGTGATAATTCCTGAAGCTTCATCATAGCCAATATCAATCAAGAATTGCAAAACTGTCTCTTCAGCAGGTGTGGCATAGAAGTCGGTTGGCTCGATGTCAGGGATGAGAAGAACAGCCTGTAAGTCTGCATGTGTGATGGTGACTTGTTTGTGATTGAGCGTCACTGTCACTGCACTTTGACCTTTGATCCTTTGCATTGAATTCCAGAACTGTTGAATGTAGATCTCTGGTACTGTAGCAGAATGTGAGAGCATGTTCTGGTAGGGATGATTCTTGAGAATATCCATAGCAATCAAATAGGAAGATTCTGAGCTGGTGAGGGTTTCAAAGTCAACCCAAAGGTTGTTCTTTCCAATCTTCCTCGGATAGCCATTAGGAAAGATATCGGCAACTGTGAGAACATATGGTGCATCCACATTCATTTGAGCAGCCATGTCGTGATCTGAAATAACATTAGCCAAAAGAACCAACATATCGAAAGACATTATGTTAGTCAACAGAAGGTTTTATTGTCTAATTATTGAATGTACAATGTCAATGATTGTTACGAGTCCAAAGTCACTTGTGTGTCCAATAGTCCAATGATGTCGTGATAAGTTTCGTGAGTTAGTTAACTTTACCTTTTAAAGGTTATGTTATCACTTATTTTACACAACATATTAAACATTTAAGCTTATTAGTGACATTATTGGTTACGTGACGTTATGATTTATTTATTTACAAGTTTGCACGCGTAACAATTCATAATTAAGGTCAATCAAGGCTTAGGCGTAAAAGTGGAAAAGTTATGCGTAAACAGGAGTGGTATACGCGTAGACGAAAGCTTATGCGTAGGATCCTGACTTACGCGTAAGAAATATTACGCGTAGGAACAGGGGACCTTATGCGTAGAGCTTACGCGTAGGCGTATAAAAACCTTATGCGTAAGGCTTACTCGTAAGAGTAGACCTTATGCGTAGAGGTCACTGTTTACACATATCCTTCACAGGATACGCGTAGTCCCATTGTAGAACCTTATGCGTAGACGCTACGCGTAAGATTACTCTTACGCATAACATGCTACGCGTAAGGTGATCCTTATGCGTAGTTTGCTTAGAACCTTGATTCTGAATTCTCACTTGTAACAAACCTGAAATAAATTCATCATACCATCAATATCAACACATACATTCATCTTATAACAGATCATGGCATGAATTTTCATCAAACAGTTTACGCGTAATATTACTTATGCGTAGACTTAAACCCTAGAGTTCATGAATTACGCATATGATTTCTAGCCATAGGAATTGCACCAAAGTGTTTCTGGTAAGTCTTAGAGGCATAGTAAGTTGTTCTATCTAAGTTTTAACATCAAACAAGTCATGAATCAAAAATACCCAAAACCGTATGAACATATACCCTAGTTTCCAATTTATGAGTCATTAGTGTTTCTGGGTGATTTCTGGGTTTAAATATGCTCAATTCAACTTGAAAACAACCTCATACAACAATCTTTATTACCAAAAACATTCTCATTAGAAAACACCCAAATTATCGTATAAACCCTAATTCCTCAAAACAATCAATTAGTGTTTCTGGATGTGTTTAAGTGATGAAAACGTATACATTGATGTTATACAAACGTTTTGACACAATCTTTTTCATCACAAACACATAAACACGATTAAGTATTCATACGCATATGCGTAGATCACTAAAATCACAATATCTCAAGTTTTAACCGTTAGATTAATGAAAGATTCAAAACCATTATTTAAAAACTTGTTAGGAACGCAAAAACACTTACAGATTGATGATCAGAAACATGGATTTGAAGAACGATTTTAGTGCGTAGGATATGTTAGATGAAAATAATAAATGTGAAAGGTTAAAGTTAGGTGGAGGTGTTTTATTAAAATGACTTTGTGCTTTTGGCAGTTTTAGTCCCTCCACCTTTTCCTTTTTCATCCAAAGCCATTTAACTTCCATTTTGGTTACCAAACAAAGAATACTTTGGAAATAACTTTGACGACACTCCCCCTCGACTTAAGAAATAATGAAAGGTTATAAATTTTAGTCCGAGGAGTGTCAAAAAACCAGAAATGTGACCACCATTTTAAAGAAACAACCGGGATAAGGTAACATGCAATTACACGGTTATTTTGAAACAGTTAAGAATTTATTTTCTCCCCCTCAACACTTGATCGAAAAAATACTGAATTTTGAAAGATTTGAGTGTTGACGGAAGAAATATACTTGCCATGTTTGAAGAAATAAAGATAGAAGAGTATTTTTGTTGTTTTATCTGATTTTCTAATTTTGTATTTTGTTTTTGAAAAATATTTACAAAAGAGGTTTTGGTGTTTGACTAGTTTTTAAGACTGTTTTAAGAGTTCATCCAATTCCTCTTGAGTCAAACACCGCATACCAATCCGGTGGACCAACTCATTAAACCTAGCGGGAGGCAATGCTTTGGTGAGAAGATCTGCTAATTGGTATTCAGTACCCACGAATTATAATTCAACTGTACCCTGTTCCACGTGGTCCTTGATGAAATGATAGCGAAGATCGATGTGCTTAGATTTTGAGTGCTGAACTGAGTTGCATGAGATCGCAATGGCACTCCGATTGTCGCAGTACATCGGGATTCTGTCAAATACGTAACCATAGTCTTTGAGTTGTGTTCTCATCCAGATGACTTGAGCACAACACGCGGACATGGCTACATATTCTGCTTCGGTTGATGACAGCGATGTACAATCCTGCTTCTTCGATTGCCAAGACACCAGTTTATCACCAAGAAATTGTAGTGCTCCTGAAGTACTTTTCCGTGAATCTAAACATCCTGCATGATCAGCATCTGAAAAAGCGATTAGTTCAAAACCTGTTGGGAATTACAAGTTTGAGTTGATAAAGACAAAAAGAATGAAACAAGAGGGACTTAATATGACAAGAAGGAAACCTACTAAAAGATGGAAGGACTTGCTTGCAAAAGAAGTTTTATTTATTAGTCCTTATCCTCTAGTATATAAAGAGGACATAGGTGTAGGTTTTTAATGAAGTCTTCCAATAATGTAATCGACTAAAAGGTGTGTGTTTAGCCTAGACGTTAGGGAAGAACGTCTAGGGATTTAGATTAGTGTGTCCTAGGCGTATGTTCTTGTAAACGCCTAGGTTATTAGTTTAGTTAGTAGACGTGTTCCTATAAACGTCTATATTAGAGTATTAGTTAATGGTGAAAAACCTTGTTCAATAACAAAGTATTGTTTTGATTATTCCGCTGCGTACAATATTATTGTCTTTGTTATTGATCCCTAGCTGAGCTTATAAACGATCTTATCAATTGGTATCAGAGCGGGGAGCTCTTGATATAGGGTTTATTCAAGGTTTTATTGAAGCAGTAAAAGTTGTCGACAGAAGCAGATTCGAAAAAGACACCGATTGGTTAATGAGATATATGTCGATTTTATAGAGATGATTTGACGTTTGTTTTGTGAGTGCCTGCTCTCATGGTCACTGTTTGGATAATTAATTCTGTTCAAGATGGGACCTACATGCTGGACTTCATATTTGATCTTGTACACGAAAATTATCAATTCGCTTTTCATAAAACGAATGGGACTTACATGTTTGAGTTATAATATTGCTGTTCACGTGACTTCTTAAGTGGTCCCCACACGTTTAAGCATATTGTACTGGTTGCCAAGAATATTATTTGGGCAAGGTATTAGATTTTTTTTGAAAATTGGGCAAGGTATTAGATGATCACGTGGGATGAATGCACTTCATTGGATCACATGGGTTAATTATGCAAGTGGGTTGATTTTGTGTGGAGAGGTATACAAAGGTTATGGTGGACATGCTTTGTGATCGGTCCACACGAGTTTATTTACTGATACTTCACGCTATTAATTGGTCTCTGTACTCACGAGTTAAAGAGCACGTGATTTTTGGACCCATGAGTTTATACATGCTTCAACCACACGCATCTTTGATTGGTTGTCATTCATCTTTTTGCCTATCACGTTAATGGCTTAATTCATGGGACCTACAAGTTTGTTTGTGATCAATCTTTTATTCATGGTCATGTGGGTCTCGATTCTTTGATTGGTTCATGTGACGAGGGACCCACGAGTTAGTATGATGTTTTATGATGACTATTCGGCTGTGATCAGTTGAATTGATTTAAGGTACTGTGTTTACTCCGAATCAGCGAAGTACTGCTTGGATTTTTTAGAAAGTACTGCAGATTTTTTTTTTTTAGAAAGTACTGCTGATTAAAGTTTAAAAGTACTGTTGCGTATTACTGGTAATTTTTTTGAAAGTACTGTTGATTTATTCAAAGTACTGCTGCTGCAAGTTTTTATTAAAGTACTGTTTGGTTATAAAGTACTGCTGCTGCTCGTGTTTTTGAAAGTACTGCTGCTGCGTTTTTCTTCAAAGTACTGCTGATTGGATGAAAGTACTGCTCCTTCCCAACATACTGCTCATGGTTTATTACGAGAAGATTTTTGATTTAAGGGGAAGTTGAGCATGATTTTTGGATGACACACACAGAGGTTATTGTTCACACACACAGGAAGAAATTTATTTGTTCTTAAATGATTTAAAAAGGCTCGAAGTTGATTTTATTGAAGAATTGATTACGAAGAGGATTATTTATCACTTACTTGAAGGTGAAGTGGAATTACTTGGTTTGTGTTCTTATTATATAGCTTGATGAATCTAGCAATGTGTGATTTTTCTTTTAATGCTCTATGCACACATTGTCTATCACTTGAAGGAGTTACATTGTAGTGCTCAGTGTCTCATATAGTTGAGGATTCTTGTCAAGGGATTGCGGTCTACTTATATTTGGTGATACGTATAAGTATGGAGTTCCGTGGATTGTAAAGATTTAAGACACAAGTTTGGGAAATTTTACTTCTTCATCAAGTTTGTTATATTTGGTGTTCTTCACAAAGTAATCATTACATAAAGCCTACAGATTTTGAAGAATCAAGAAGATGGTTAACATATGGTTTTTAGGAGAAGCTTATTGTTAAATGTTTAACCATCTACATGCATCACTCAAGGGGAAGTTTTTGATTTTTACTATTGTTGATCATTATTACTACTGCTAGTTGAAGTTTTCTACTGTTTTGGATCCATTTTTCTTATGATACGTAATGGTGGGTGATTTGAAGCATTGGAAGTCTTAGATTGGAAGTATGATATTGGTTCGTGGTGGTCAAGATCATTATTTGCATACGTTCCCTATTTAGATAATAACAAAAAGGGGAAGAGATGTTTGAGTGACATGGCATGGATTAAGGGGAAGACAAAGGAAGACATACTTGTTTCATTTATGGCGAGATTTATTGATCTCAATTTCTCTACTTCGTCTAGGGAAGTTCATTCAAGAATGGTTTTGTCATTATCAACTAGGGGAAGATTGTTGGGAATTACAAGTTTGAGTTGATAAAGACAAAAAGAATGAAACAAGAGGGACTTAATATGACAAGAAGGAAACCTACTAAAAGATGGAAGGACTTGCTTGCAAAAGAAGTTTTATTTATTAGTCCTTATCCTCTAGTATATAAAGAGGACATAGGTGTAGGTTTTTAATGAAGTCTTCCAATAATGTAATCGACTAAAAGGTGTGTGTTTAGCCTAGACGTTAGGGAAGAACGTCTAGGGATTTAGATTAGTGTGTCCTAGGCGTATGTTCTTGTAAACGCCTAGGTTATTAGTTTAGTTAGTAGACGTGTTTTTATAAACGTCTAAGATTATTAGAGTATTAGTGAATGAAAAACCTTGTTCAATAACAAAGTATTGTTTTGATTATTCCGCTGCGTATTATGTTTATTATCTTTGTTATTGATCCCTAGCCGAGCTTATAAACGATCTTATCAAAACCAGAATCCTTCGGATACCAGATCCCCAAGTTAATGGTTCCCTTGATGCATCGGAGGATTCTTTTAGCCTCAGAGAGGTGGGTTTCAGTTGGTCGCGACTGATAACAGGAGCAGAGATAAACGGCAAAGACAATGTCAAGTCTGCTAGCTGTTAGATACATGAGTGACCCAATAATACTTCGGTATTTGGTAGGGTCCACTAATTTCCCATGTAAATCAGCGTCTAGCTTCTTGGTATGAGTCATTGGTGTGGCATAAGTGTCACAGGTTTTCATTCCAAATTTGTTTAACAATTCAAGGGCATATTTGGACTGACTCAAGAAAATACCACGGGGTGATTGATGAACTTGCAGTCCTAGAAAGAACGTAAGTTCACCCATCATGGACATTTCAAAAATTTTCTTCATTAGTTTTGCAAAAGCGATTGAGTACTTTTTATGTGTAGACCCAAAAATGATGTCATCCACGTAAATTTGAACAATTAAGATATGTACCCCGTGATATTGTATAAAAAGAGTAAGGTCGACCGAACCTTTGGTGAAATTATTAGCAATGAGGAAAGATGATAGCTTATCGTACCATGCCCGAGGAGCTTGTTTGAGACCATAAAGAGCTTTGTTCAGTTTGTAGACATGGTTCGGGAACTCGGGATCAACGAATCCTTCTGGTTGGCTGACATAAACCGTTTCTTTCAGTTGTCCATTGAGAAACGCCGTTTTGACATCACTTTGAAAGACCGTCATATTCATATGAGCCGCGAACGCGAGAAATATCCGAACAGCCTCAAGACGAGCAACCGGAGCAAAAGATTCTTCAAAGTCTACTCCCTCTTCTTGACGATAACCCTTAGCAACTAGGCGTGACTTGTTTCGGATTACGTTCCCTTCAGCATCCAATTTTTTTTTCCAAATCCATTTGAGACCAATGACGTAGACCCCTATTGGTCTTTTAACCAGTTCCCATACTTCAAGACGTTTGAATTGGTTGAGTTCTTCTTGCATGGATTCAATCCAGTTGTCTTTTATCATTGCGTCTTTAATATTTTTAGGCTCAGATTGGCAGACAGTGAGTGCATAAATGCAATGTTCAACATCTTAGTGAAGACGTTGTCTCGTAACGACTGGTTGATTCAGGTTGCCAATAATATTTTCCAGAGGATGGTCTTTTGTCCATCGATGTGTAGAGGGTTGATGTTGGTATACATTGTGCAGATTCTGAGGATTCAAATGGTTTGTTGATGATTCCGCGACATCAGGTGCAGCAGTGTCATTAGCAAATGGGTTAAAGAACGCATTTGGATCAAAATCTGCAGGTGGGGGTACTTCATTAAGAACATCATCAGCCGGTTCATCATTGTTGGAAGCGGTTTGTTCAACTGTTGTGGTGGAGTCAACTGGTGGTGCTTCGTCAACAGTAGTTGTTGTAGCAGGTGTATCAGGTATAAGAGTAGTATCAGGTTGAGCAGCGGAAACATCAGATACACCTGGAGCACGTTCATCAATATCGTCACTGAACAGTGGAGCAAAGAATCTTTCCATTTGTTGACGAGTAAGCTGAGGGCTTTGTTCAGCTGATGATGGGGTTTGAGGGAAGTTTAAGCGGTTGTGACCGGGTTCCAAGCCATTATACTCAGAAGCCATTTCCGTAAGTTCATCAAAATGAGCATGAATCGTTTCCATAACCTCCTTTGTTCGACGATTCCAGATTCGGAAACCTTTAGAATTATCACAATATCCAATAAAGACTCCAATGTCAGCTTTGGCTTTGAGCTTTCCAAAGTCATCACGATCATTATTCGGATAGCAAAGAGATCCAAAGAATGAAAGTGTTTGAGATTCGGTTTTCTGTTGTGGACAAGCTCGAAAGGTGTTTTGTTGTGGCGTTTTGTGATCATAGAGCGGTTTTGAGTATAGCATGCAGTAGATACAGCTTCTGCCCACAAGTAATCTGGGAGTTTAGCATTGAGTAACATTGTTCTTGCAGCTTCCACTAATGTTCGGTTTCATCTTTCAACAACTTCGTTTTGTTCAGGTGTACGTGCAATAGATGTCTGATGCTGAATTCCCACTTTCTCATAAAAGTCACGAAGAGTTTTTTAACAAATTCAGTTCCTTTGTCTGTTCGGATTTGTCTGACGGTGTTTTGGAGCTGAACCTGTATTTTCGTGAGAAAGGTGATGATCATCTGTGGAGCTTGGTCTTTGCTTCGAAGAAAGTAGACCCAAGTCCAGCGTGAATAGTCATCAACAATTACTAAGATGTAGCATTTGCCATTGATCGTTTGCACACGCATCGGGCCACACAAATCCATGTGAAGAAGATGAAGCACATGCTGAGAGCTATGTTCCACCTTTGAAGGAAAATGAGTACGAGTGCTTTTTCCTTGTTCACAAGCTGAGCAAAGGTGATCTTTTGAATGCCGAAATCGTGGGAGTCCTTCAACTAGTTTGTGTCGAGCAAGGTTAGTGATGGTTTGAAAGTTTAGATGTGAGAGACGACGGTGCCATAGCCAGGATTTTATTGATGTTGCCTTTGAAAGTAAGCAGATGGGAGATGAAGCAACCATGTCTTGCATAGAGATAGTGTAGAGACTAGAATTACGCGAGCCAGACATAAGGTCGTTCCCTTGTAGATCACGAATGAAACAAGATTTCTCCCTGAAAGCAACCTCCAAATCTCCATCACAGAACTGACCTACTGAAAACAGATTGTGACCGAGGCCTTCCACATAATAAACCCTGCTAATTTTGATGTTCCTATTGATATTGTCTCCGTAGCCCATGATAGCTGCAAAGTGATCATTCCCGAATCTGACAGTGCCAATGAACTTTGCAATAAAGTTTGATAACAGTTTAAGATTGCCTGTCATGTGTCGGAAACATTCGCTATCAACAATCCAAAGAATGATTTGTATCACCTGCATTACACACAGACAACACATATGGAATAGAAGTAGATGTGGAACCCGAAACGTTAGAGGGTTCCGGAGCAGTTATAGTAGACATACACACATCAATAACTTTAGGCATCCATTTAAATCCTAGTGTGTTATATATCCATTCCTGCCATCTCCAACTAGTATTTGCTTTAGTCTTAGTGAATGCACTAGGTGGTACTACATTCTTAGGAGGTGAAACTGGAGCTACAGGGACAGCAATGCGCTTCCTAGAATCTAAAGAGGGCGGTTTACCAAGCATAAACTTAGAAAGATTAGTGGGCCTAGAGGTATTCCGATTCTTAGGATTCCGTAAACGAGAGATGATAGCTTTAGCAACACATTTATCATGACAATCAAAATTCATACTTTTACGACAAATAACACAGGATGCATCAGACTGAATATCAAAAGTACTTAAAGGTTTAGCATTCGTTACATCACTATTTCTATTACATTTGCCAGACGCAATATCTATAGTGGAAGCAACGTGAGTCTTATTCATATTCCTAGGGTGTTCTTCTACTTTAGCATTCTTTATTGATCTTTTCTTAGGTCGCAACTTCCTATTCTTCGATGTAATGCTCCTAAGCTATGAAGTGCGGACATTTGGAAAAGAGGCAACTATTCCTGTTTCACTAGAAGGAAGCACATTAGCAACTTGTGTTTTCGTAGTAGGCATTCTAGGTTCACGATTACTAAGTGTTACTGGTGCTATTTTCTTAATCACGGTAGGCGGAAGTTGTTCATACTTTCCTAATATTTCTCTTAACTTAAAGATAGTGTGCACCAATTCTTGATTTTCAGAACGAAGATTTCCCGAAAAATTCATGACTTCCTTAATGTGTGCAAGAAAATGATTAAGCTCGTTTGATGCTTCATCACGAGTCTTTTTAAGTAAATCAAATATGACACCATATTCCTATTTAACTTTTACTAGTTCTTGTTCATATTTTGAGATTTGACATTTCAAAGACACGTTTTGATCATCCAGCTGCTCAGGTTTTGGATTAAAATTGTTTGATTGCAACTGGTGGATTTTGTTTTGCAAAGCAAGTTCACGATTGTGACAATCTTTTTGACACCATTGAAGACGACGTTTTGCATATGAAAGCTCGTTTGTCAATCGTTCATTTTCAGCTTTTAAAGACTCGATCTGATGCACATTATCAGTATTCTCAGCAGTTACCACAGAGTCAACAGTATCAGCAGAGATATAATCAGATGCATATGACAAAGAATTCAATAACACAGCATTATGGACATCAGCACAGATAACATCTTCCAAGAGTCGATCAACATCTTTTCTTAACATTTTGTTTTTACGTTTAGTATTAGAAATAGATGTTTCTGTTTTCTCAAAAATGACCTTCATCAATCCAAGTTCCTTTTGAAAGTCCCGTTCCCAAGACAATGCACAATTTTTCAAATTTTTAACATTTGGTAAAAGATTTTTCTGAAAAATGTCTCTTTGTTCTCGCGCCAGAGGTGATTGAGAGTGTTGAACTTTGATTTCAGAACGATATTCTATCTCATGTTCTAAAGTTTTGAGGTCAGCCATGAAAATGTCAAAATATCTAAGAATTTTGCGATTTCAGGTTTTGAGTTTACTTCACTGATGGAAGGTAAAGGACCATAAATTTATGCATAATCTGGTTGGGGATTAACATTAGAAGACTCAGACTTTTTTATGATAACCCTTGGTGTGTTAGAAGAATCCGTTGGTGTGACGAAAGTGACCGGTTTTGAATAATTAAAAGGTTTGTTGTAAACAACAGTTTTTAATTTTGATCGACTCTCGTCTTCTGCATATAATTCCTCTTGACGATGATATTCAACAACACTCATAGCAGAATTATCAATTTTATATTCTGCACTGGAAACTTCAGGATTTGGTTTGAATGCTTTGGTTGAAAGCTTAGGTTTGTAATCAACAAGATTCAGTCCATATCCATTTGGATTGGGTTTTAAAGTAAACTTTTCAATAGCAGTTACTGACTCACCATGTTTCTAAACAACAGTTTTAAACTCTTCAAGTTTGTTTTGCAAGCCGATGATTTCTTCAAGATGATCATCTATTCGTTTCGTTGAATGCTTTTTGTATGCAGAGAACTGTTTTTGACAAGTTAGCAACTCAGCCTTAGCTTTTTGATTTTCCAAGGTGAGAGCGTTAATTTGCTTTTTATGTTCATGTTTCAGTTGTTCTATCTCAGATTACAAAGCATTCTTCAAAGCGGCTAGATCACGCATCTGTCTCTCTAAATATTTTTCGTTTTGATGAGATTTAGTAAAAGCGGCTTCAAAACCTTTTTCACGTTTTTCTTGAATTTTGAAAAAGTTGAGTTGCTTTTGTAAACATTCAAAATCCTTGGTTAACAGTGCATTTTTACTTTTCAAGTCCTGATTAATTGCACGACATTCTTCCACTATGGTTTGTTGGTCTTTAATTAAACGAGCAAAATCTGGATGAGGCAAAAGTTTGGCGTGTTCAACGTGAGTCACAACATGATCATTATTTAGATCCTCAAGTATAACCACGGAGTCAATTTGATTATCAATGGAAACCATAAGGTCATCTTGATCGTCAAATGTAACTACGGGGTCTAATTGAAAATCGTCAGAATGAGATGTGGATGACTCATTTTGAACATTCTGAGCCTTGCCGGATTCAGATGTTAGCGGAGATATTAGATCAGAGATAAATATGGTTTGTTCAGGTACCTGAGACAAGCCATCAGTGTCATACACTGGGCCTGTGTCACTCATGTGTAACTCATGCATATAAGCCATCAACATAACAGCTGCATTGGCCAGCAAGTCCTCCATATCATCATCTGAGTCTGCATCTGCCATAAAGCTCTGTTCTTTGTCTGTGAGAGTTCCACCAGCTTCATCCTTAAGAGCCAAAAGAAGAGCCTCTTTGTGATAAGCACTGCCCCTAGTCCTCGGCTTTGGGCATGCATTAGCCAGGTGTCCCTTCTCATTGCAGTTGTAGCATCGAAGACCATTCAACCCATTCTGAGCATTTCCCTGTTCCACCATTTGAGCTCTGTTGTTATTCCTACCCATAGCATTAAACCCTTGACCACCGCCCATCTGACGACCATAACCACGATTCTGAACTTCAACTCGTCCATTGTTCACAACAGCCTGATTCCTTGTGTTTGATGAGGAACGAATGCGATTGTTGGATTTGTTTGTATAACGGCCAAAAGCATTAGCAATCATAACAAATCCTTGTTGCAATGCTTCGAACGGATCGGATTCCTCATTAGTTTGACTATGAAGTGCTTATTCATTGTTGTTGTTGTAAGGAACCAATTGATTTTGTTGAGGTTGTTGTGATTGATCATGTGGTGTGTTTGAGGCAGTTGGTTGAGTTGCTTGTTGAGGATGATAACTATTTTGAGCATACAAGGCAAGTTGTTGATTTTCTGGATGTGAAGTTGAAGCAATTTGAGCACGGAGAATCCTTTCCTAATCAACTTCCTTTTGATGAGGCTTCAAGTAATCGTACAACAATCCGTATGTAGAATGATGCATGTTCTTCGCTTGACGGAGAAAAATGACATACTTCTCCCATTCAGGACCAAGACTACTCAGGAACTTAGTATTAACTGCAATTCTTGGCATGATGATGTTGTGTTTATCCAAATCATTTATGATGTCTGATAATCAATGATGATAAGACTCTAGTGTCTCTCCAGGTTCAATCATGAAGTGTTCATAAGCCAAGTAAATTTTGGATTCCATGTCCTCCTGATTGAGTGCAGATCCTTCCATAAGAAGATGAATATGTTCCCACATTGCCTTTGCAGTCTTTTGAGCATCAACACTTCGAAGAAATGGGTTTGGTAATCCTAAAAGGATATATTGCATTGCAAGCTCATCAGCTTCATAGTGTAGAAGTTCTGTTGGATTGAGGTCTGCGACAGTAGCAATGTTTGATTGTTCATCTCTTGGTGGATTAGCATTTGGATCTCCGAGTACAATGACAGTAGGCATCTGAAATGGACCTTCCAAGATAACCTTCTTTAAGAACTTTCCATGTGGCTTCTTTAGATCACAAAACCTAAAGAACCTAATTACCCATTGATCGTAGTTTCCTGGAGTGAGCATTGGAGGTCTATCAAGTGATCCAGCCTCATGAATTGATTGTTGGCTGCTTAATGCTTCACACATCTTTGCAAACCAAGTGGGTTCCTTCATAGTGTTCCTTGATGGATGTTGATTGAAATCGTTTATGTAGGGTTGAACTTGAAGACTTGGTGGTGTTTGAACCATTTGTGGTGGTGGAATTGCTCCAAGTTGTGGAGTATGTTGTTGATTAAATTGTTGTTGATAAATTGCTTGTTGTTGATTCCATTGTTGATGTTGTGGACTTAATTGTTGTTGACGTTGAGTATAAGTGTAAGGGAAATAGTTAGAGTATGGTGGTTGTGACATGTTGAAAACTTGTGTTGGTAAAATGGATCTTTGTAGTCGAATGAACCTTTGTTGATGAAGTATCCTTAGGCGTAGAAATCACAATAGCCAAGTAGCACTTATGCGTAAAAACACCAAAGTTACGCGTAACAGCAAGAGTTACGCGTAGGTTTAGCTTACGCGTAAGTAAGGAAAAAGCACTAAAGTTATGCGTAAAACAAGAAGTTAGGCGTAGAAAACTTAGGCATAGGATTACCTTATGCGTAAGACTAAGCTTAGGCGTAAGATAAATCTTATGCGTAGGATTTTCTACGTGTAAGCTTTATGCTTATGCGTAATTTTAGGGTTTTATCCCAAGTGATCTTTTACACTATCACAGTGCAAAAGATATCCAAAGTCGACGTATTTTCAGGCTTATCCAAGCAAGAAAACACAGAGTAAACCACGAAACTGAAGATCAAACCAAGGATAAAGTTACGCGTAAAACTAGGGTTTTGATACACGTAGCTTTACTCGTAAAAAAGATTTTGCCCAAAGATGTTTCTAAACCAGATTTTTGTAATGAGATATGTTAGGTCACTAGTTTTACAACACAAGCTTAATAGATAGAGATAAAGGCGATTGAACAAGTATCCAAACACACACGCACGATATAAATGAAACGGTTATGCGTAGAGAGTGAGTGAAAGAAAATAACTTGAACAACCAACCTTCAAATGAAGGTTTACAAGAGTATTTATAGGCAAGGAGCAAGGGCAACACTCCCACTCCTTCCCTTTTCCTTATTGGACATGGGCCTAAGCTTATGGGCCTTCTACATAAGCTTGACCTTAAACAAACATAAAGGCCATAATAAGCTACCTATTACATATGAGTAACAAACACTTGAGTTATGGTTTAGGAGTGATTCCAACAATCTCTCCCTCAAGTGTTGGTGATAAAAAACGGTGAAGGCGTTGATGTAATAGTAGCTTCGACGTCTTCTGACATTCTTCTTTCTTGTGAGAAGAATTGCCTTGATTCGAACACTCTCCCCAGTGTAGAGAGATAGTTTTCCTTGAGCAGTTATGCTTTGACGTCATCATTAACTTTGTTCTTTGATTATTGTTCTTTGGGGTGAAAGTGATAGTATGTTGTTGTCTGCATCAAGTCTGCCTCAGGTCTGCTTCGCCGCTACAGTGTCTCCACGTCATTCTTCAACATGCTCACACGCTCTTTGATGTTGGAATTCAGTACTGATGAAGTTCTTTAAGTCTTTAACTTTGTAGATTCTTTGATTTGACGAAGAATCATTCTGACTGTTGTGTTGCTTTTGGATAGAACTTCCATTAGTGATGATGTTGGCGTGAGCATGAGAAGAATCTGCACGATCATCCCGCTCCGGAGCTTCCATAAGAAGAAAACATTTAAAACGGTTAGTAATAAGCGGATTCCGGCACTTACAAGTTTGAACTTCGAGAGTGAAAACAACATAGTGTGAAAACACAACTCTAATTCTTGCAAAGGCCGTTCCTGAACTGGAGTCCCACAAGTGAGATAACGCGATGTACCGAAGTACACCTACAGTTCAGATGAGTCGCTGAGGTACACCGAAGCATCACCTCACGACTGTAGACCGTTTGAGACACACTAAGCGTAATCCACGGGGAGTTACCGAAATGACCTGCTGTCAGGGCTGTTTGATGTTGACCCTGGCAGGAGTTTCCATTCAATCACTGAGGATCACAATTGTGAACCTCTCATAAATGTTCTCGACAGATTGCTAAGATCTGTGAAGGACTCGATAATGTACCACTGAAATTCTTATTGTTGAACGTCAAGTGATGAAATGTCAAGTGTACCTAAGTGATATTTTGATGAATCTCGTGGCTCTAGACTCAATAGTGCGTTTTGGTTTTCCTGAGCGGAGACTAGGGAGAAGGTCTCCTTCTTCAATACCAGCGATCTCTAAGAGAAAGCCAATAGTTTACGTAGGGTTCCCTGTGAGAATGAAACAAGCTTCTGTTAAGAGAAACTTGAGTGGCTAAGAAGGTTTAGTGCATGCGTCACTGGGTCCATGACGACTTTTAATCTTCAATACCGGCGTCACTAAGTGACGACCAGTAGCATATGAATTGAACCCGGTGTCTGCCCTAAGTTGAATAATTCGGAGGGCTATTTCTTTTCACCCTTTTCTTTGCATTTCTTTTTAATTCTTCAACTCCTTCTTTCTCCGATTCTCATTTTCTCCTTTTTATAATCGTACCTAAGGACTTCTAAATACTAACTATTTGTGATGTCCTTGGGTAGATCCCTCCGGCTCTGGCGGATCATAGGACGGTTATTCCTAACCTTAGTCACCTTATCACTCCATGACTAACCTATGTTGCCATAAAACCAATTATCAAGAAAATCTCTCAACGGGTTTATAAATGAAAAAACATGTTTGAACCACTATGAGAGTTTTATCTTTTAGCATAAATACTCCCCCTCCACATGTGCTTTAGAGTTTTGACGGAAATATGCACAGTGTGGGAAGAGCGCGCACTTTAGAATTGATCAACTCAAGATAGACAATCCCCCGAGAGACACGGTTACGTTGCATAGTTAAAGAGATACATTGTCAGCTTTTAGGTGACAACTAGCTCCAATAACTACCTTGAAGGTGTAGACAAACCTCGAAAGGTTGTCATACCCGTCAGAGTTCATGTCTACCAAGAGTTTCTCGAATGGTACTTTCTACTTGGACAAGTCCTTTGCGAGACACGTTTACATTACTAGCGAACTAGCTTGAAATTATTACCCGTCCCGGACAAGTCTTTTCGAGTTACTAACAGTTTAGTACCGTCAATTCGTTGGTTAAGTCTATTATACAAAGATTCATTTGCATTTACACAATATCTTTCTTATCACATAATTTTCTCCCCCTCAAAAATGGCATATAAAATGTTATTTTTGAAAAGTTGAGAATAAATATGACCATTTCGAGTGTTGCAGGAAGATGACCGCTATGAACAATTTGTAAACAAAGTTTTAATTCAAGTACTCCCCCTCAACAAGTGATATAAACGGTTGAGGTTTTGAAAAACATACGGGAAAGTACTTGTCCTTTTGAGCAAAACCTTGAAAAATGAAAGGTTTGATAGGTTTTACTCAAAAATAAGAAGCTTTCGCTCCTTTTATAAGGATTGTGGCACTGAAGCGTACCACAGGGTCCTTTCTTGATAATTACGGGTTGTACACTGTTATGTGTGCACAAGCCATTCACATATATAAATCACACATCCAAATTGATAATGAAAGAAGCAGTTCAAGGGGTACCAGGAAGTACAGTGATGTTGCCAGGAGTGCGAACAAGGCGTTGATAGCCGGTGATGTTAATCCTGGGTCGACCACCAACAAAGCTTTCCAAAGTTCTGAACTAATCTCTTCTATACAACCTTTCATCAATCATTTTGATGATCCTCCTCACATCCCTTCGATCCTGAGAATTCCATCGCTTAGGAGACCCAATCTTTTGACGTATATCCTTCAACCTATAAGCCAATCCGTCCCTAACCATCTTCAAAGTGTGATCCCCAAACTTGTGTAGATCACTACACGCCATTAAGCAATTTCGTTGAAGTTCACTGCGGTAAACGACGCCGAAAGGATTGCTGATGAGCGTATATTGTGAGAGCTGGTTGATGTCGGGAAGATCAAGCTGAGGTGGAGTTAAGTTGATACGTGTCTGATATGATTCAACTGCGAGCTGGAGATCTTCTACACGTTCTTTGATGACTATGCTTCTGATGAAGATGAGCAGTGACTTGATGAATTCACGTTGTACTTCAGTTGAAAATTGCCTCATTCGACCCTGTACTTTGGCAAGGTACATGTCTTCAATGTCGTTGATAGACAAATTCTCAAAGTCAGCTTCAGAGAATGCATAATCTCGTTCATCTTGCCTTTTGACCACAATCTTCTTGAGAAAAGTGTAGTCCCATTTGGTCGAAAGATCAACGTGTTTGATGGCAACGATATCCTTAGTACTGAACACTGCATGTTGAGACTTCTGGACCTGGCAACTTCGGTAGTAGATTCTTCGGCGTTCCGGCCAATGATGAATCCCGTACATTGCATCTCGGTCGTATGCTTCCACTTTGTTGTAGAACAAGTGATTAGCTCTTTCCTCGATGGCTATGTAGTTTGAGTATATGGCTGCTGGGAATGGAAGTGTCAAAGATGTAGCGTATTTCCTTGATCCATCACCACCGTGTAGAAGAAATTCCAAGTCTTTGTTGAAGAAATATCTGAATGGGATCCTCGGTTCATCTGGTTGGCCAATTGTTGGTAGTGGTTTAGACCAGTCGGTGTAATATGGAGGGTTGTCCCGTTTGGTGAAGTCGATGTTTGCTTCTGGGTTGAGCCAATCCATGTTGTTAGACATAGCTCGAGCAATGTTTTCAAGGTGATATTCGACCTCGATGGCACTTTCTGAGCTATCTTTCCATAGTTGAAAAGCTTCATTCTTGATTCTCCTCAACTCGGATTTCGTCATCTTCTTCACCTGGAACTTTTCTTGCAAAATCTTAGCATGCTCCAAAGTATTACCGTCTACCATATCTTGACCTTCTTCAGGGTAGGGAGTGGAATTGACAAGTGTAGAAAACCATTCAAATTCCTGTGTTGTATCTTCATCTAGCCATGATACGACGTCAGTCATTTGCGCCTTCTTTTTCTTTTGTTTTGGCCTAGATGAGGATTCTGGTTTCTTAACTTGTTTGGGAGAGGTGGGTTGTTGTAGGGGCTCACGGACTTCCTCATCATCACCACCCGTATACTCAAAGTGATCACCGGTTTTCTGAGTCTCGGGTGGTAACTCAGAATCCTGAGGTTTATCAGTAGAAGAACGAGGAGGTGATCTTTGTTGTGCAGGAGTCCGTTGTGGTGGAGGTTGCATCGAGTACTGAATAGAGGATGATACATCAGACTTCTTTGAGCATTTGGGCTCTTTATCCTTGTCCTGATCTTTGTCTTCATCATCTCTTGAACGTTTGGGCCTAACAGCTTCTTCTCGGAATGAGGACCTGAGTTGGTATTCCAATAGAGCTTCAAACAGTTTAGCTTCATGTGAGGCAAACGTTGCAGAGCGTGTCGACATTTGCGCTACTAGCCGGTTCACCAATTCATCATCTGAGAATATTGTAGATTCAACTGGATTGATGCTTAAATTCATCAGAGTTGATTTCATGGCTTGTTTGGCTAGATGCAATAGATTTGGATACAGTTGTCTGGTATACATCTGCTTTGTCAGATTCGGAACGACCTCCATGAGGAACTGTTGAGTGTATCCTTTGATCATTTCATCCATTTTTCCTTGAAGATCATCTTTCATGAGCTTCTGGACATACTCCCTTTCCTCTTGCATCTTGTCTAGATCATCATGAATATACTATATCTGATCAGCATAGAAATTCATCTTCCTTCGGAGGATGTCTTTCTTTCTGATTTGTTTGACAGCATTCCCAATTCGTTTATGAGCATGAGATATCCAAGATCGAGTAGGCTTCTTCACAGATTTGGATGTTGATTTGGTAGATCTTTTAGATGGTGGTGGTGAGGAATGAGATGAAGAATCTGATGAGGAGGAGACATGAGGAGGCTCGGGGTCCTTAGGAGGTGAAGAAGTATCCTCCTTGGAACGAGTTGGACTGTTGAGAAGATAATCATCATAATTCTCTTCGTCATCTTGTCTAGATTTAGCCTTTTCTTCCGTCTGAGCCTTAGCTTCTTCATCAGTTTTCTCTTTCTCAGTCTTATCCTTTTCTGGTTCCTCAAACTCATATTCAATAGAATCCTCCAAAAGTTATTGTTGTTGCAGAAGAGTGGTGGCACCAGCTCCCTTATCGGGTCGATTAACCGCATCAGGAGATGGTTTAGAGTGGGCAACACCACTTGAACCTCCAGGGCCACCCATTTGATCTTTTGCAAATTCTTCAGCTTTTTGAAGGTGTCTAACGAATTTAAACTTCTTCTTGTAGGATTTGTCAAGTTGCTCTTCATCACTTTCTGAGCTTTCTTCATATGGCACAAGTACAGGAGTCTTTCCTTTTCCTATTTTAGCTGGAGGACTAGGAGGTTTTGTTACTGAGGGAGGTGGTTCGGTTGCAGATTCAGAGTAGTGAACCTCCTCGTCTGATTCAGTACCTTCAGAGTCCTCGTCAATTAGCTTTCTCTGCAGTTCAGTTTTAGGTACGGGAATGGGAACAGCTTCCTTAGAAGGAACAGTCCTTTTACGAGGAGGATTCCTCTTGGGAAACTTCCTTTGACTTTCAGTACTTGCACCACTTCCTGCACTGCCTTTTCTGGTTCTCCGAGTAGGAGTTCCAGCAGGCTTTTCATCGAGATGACCAACTTTGCCTTCTCGTACTGCTACTCGATACCTTTTGTACGTTTCAAGCTTTTTGATTTCATTTGTCAGAAGGTGATTAGGTAACACAACACCCTGTTTCTTTGTAGACGATTCCTTGATTCTAACTGAAAGGGTAGGCTCAGTCAACATATCGTGATTGTCTGGGTCATTGAGCCTCTATGGAATATCGGGATGAAGTCCAAGTGCTCTCTGGATCAACAATTTTGTGTATCTGACATAGGGAATCTTTGAGCCAAGTTTCTTGTGAAATGACATCATGTCTTCCCATAACAGTGCTTCAATTTCGATGTCCTTTTTGTTGATTAATGACCAGAAGATCTGTAGTTCCATGAGCTTGGGATGCTCATAGCCACTGTCACGACCAGAGACCGATTTGGTGATGATGATGTAGAGGGTTCTCCACGGTTGAGGAATGTTCTTAAGCTCCACATGAGAGTGCTTAGTGATAGTTCATGAAGCTTCATCATAGCCAATATCAATCAGGAATTGAAGAACTGTCTCCTCAGTAGGTGTGGCAAAGAAGTCGGTTGGCTCGATTTCAGGAATGAGAAGAACAGCCCGTAAGTCTGCATGAGTGATGGTGACTTGTTTGTGATTGAGCGTCACTGTCTCTGCACTTTGACCTGTGATCCTCTGCATTGAATTCCAGAATTGCTGAATGTATATTTCCAGTACTGTAGCAGAGTGTGAGAGCATGTTCTGGTAGGGATGATTCTTTAGAACATCCACAGCAATCAAGCAGGAAGATTCTGAGCAAGTGAGGGTTTCAAAGTCAACCCTAAGGTTGTTCTTTCCAATCTTTCTAGGATAGCCATTAGGGAAGATGTCAGCAATTGTGAGAACTTCTGGTGCATCCACATTCATTTGAGCAGCCATGTCGTGATCTGAAATAACATTAGCCAAAAGAACCAACATATCGAAAGACATAATGTTAGTCAACAGAAGGTTTTATTGTCTAATTATTGAATGTACAGTGTTAAAGATTGTTACGAGTCCAAAGTCACTTGTTTGTTCAATAGTCCAATGTCGTTGTGATAAGTTTTGTGAGTTAGTTAACTTTAAGTTTTAAAGTTTATGTTATCACATATTTAACACAACATATTAAACGATTAAGTTTATTAGTGACATTATTGGTTTCGTGACGATATGATTTGTTTATTAACAAGTTTGTGCACGTAACAATTCATAATGAAGGTCTATCAAGGCTTAGGCATAGATATGGCAAAGTTACGCGTAAATAGAAGTGATATACGCGTAGACGAAAGCTTATGCGTAGGATCCTAACGTACGCGTAAGAAATGTTACGCGTAGGAAAAGGGCACCTTATGCATAGAGCTTACGCGTAGGCGTATAAGGACCTTACGCGTAAGGTTTACTCATAAGAGTAGACCTTATGCGTAGAAGTCACTGTTTACGCATATCCTTCATAGGATACGCGTAGTCCCATTGTAGAACCTTATGCGTAGTATTTACGTGTAGGATTTCTCTTACGCATAACTGCCTACGCGTAAGGTGATCCTTATGCGTAGAGTAACAATCGACCTTGATTCTGAATTTTACGAGTAGCAAGCCTGAAATAAAACCATCATATCATCAATCTTAACATGTATAGTCATATTAAACACAAATCATGGCATGAAAGCAAGTTAAGCAGTTACGCGTAGAAAGTCATACGCGTAGGTCAAAACCCTAGAGTTTAAGAATTACGCGTATGATTTCTAACCATAGGATTTGCACCAAACAATTTCTGGTAGGTCTTAAGAGTTGTGAGAGTCTAATAACCAAGTTTTATCACCCAATTCGTGGTGAATCAAAAATACCCAAACACAAGAACATTAAACCCTAATTCCTAATTCTGACATAATTAGTGTTTCTGGGTGGTTATAGGGCCTGGAAATCTTTAATACAACACAATATGAACATCACACAATAACCTTTTTTACCAAAACCATTCACATTTTAAATTACCCAAATTTACACATAAACCCTAATTTTCAAAATCATCAATTCGTGTTTCTGGGTGGATTTAGAAGATAGAATTAGTATCATTGATGTTAAAGACACGTTTTGACACATTCTTTTCAACCACAAACACCCTTTTATGATTTGGTGTTCTTGCGCTTACGCGTAAGACACAAAAGTGACTATATCATAAAATTAAATCGTTAGATTTTTGAAAAATTCAAAACCATTGCTTAAAAACATGTTATAAACACGAAATCACTTACAAATTGATGATCTGAAACACGGATTTGTCAAACGATTCTTAGGCGTAGGATCTTTTTGGTGTAAGTATTAAATGTGATGGAATAGTTAGGTGGAGAGTGTTTTTATTAAAATGACTTTTACATTTTGAACAGTTTTGGTCCCTCCACCTTTTCCATTTTCATACAAAGCCATTTAACTTCCATTATGGTTACCAAACAAAGATTTTGAGAAAGAAACTTGACGACACTCCCCCTCGACTTAAGAAAATAATGAGAGGTTTTAAATTTTAGTCCGAGGAGTGTCATTTAACCAGAAAAGTTTACCACCATTGATAAAAGAATCAACCGGGATAAGATAACATGCAAGTACACAGATGTTATTAAACAGTTAAGTGATAATTTTTTCCCCCTCAACACTTGATCGGAAAAATACTAAATTTTGAAAGATTAAAGTGTTGATGGAAGAAATGTACTTGCCATGTTGAAAGAAAATTAGATTAGAAGAATATTTTTGTTGTTTTATAAGATTTTATATTTTTGTATTTTGTTTTTGAAAAAATATTTACATAAGAGATTTTGGTGTTTGACAGGTTTTTAAGACTATTTTAGGAGTTCATCCAATTCCTCTTGAGTCAAACACCTCATACCAATCCGGTGGACCAACTCATTAAACCTAGCGGGAGGCAAGGCTTTGGTGAACAGATCTACCAATTGGTATTCAGTACCCACGAAGTATAATTCAACTGTACCCTGTTCCACGTGGTCCTTGATGAAATGATAACGAAGATCGATGTGCTTTGATTTCGAGTGCTGGACTGAGTTGCACGAGATCGCAATGGCACTCCGATTGTCGCAGTACATTGGGATTCTGTCAAATACGTAACCATAGTCTTTGAGTTGTGTTCTCATCCAGATGACTTGAGCACAACACGCGGACATGGCTACATATTCTGCTTCGGTTGATGACAACGATGTACAATCTTGCTTCTTCGATTGCCAAGACACCAGTTTATCACCAAGAAACTGTAGAGCTCCTGAAGTACTTTTCCTTGAGTCTAAGCATCCTGCGTGGTCAGCGTCTGAAAAAGTGATTAGTTCAAAACCAGAATCCTTCGGATACCAGATTCCCAAGTTAATGGTTCCCTTGATGTATCGGAGGAATCTTTTAGCCTCAGAGAGGTGGGTTTCAGTTGGTCGCGACTGATAACGGGAGCATAGATAAACAGCAAAGACAATATCAGGTCTGCTAGCTGTTAGATACATGAGAGACCCAATAATACTTCGGTATTTGGTAGGGTCTACTAATTTCCCATGTAAATCAGCGTCTAGCTTCTTGGTATGAGTCATTGGTGTGGCATAAGTATCACAGGTTTTCATTCCAAATTTGTTTAACAATTCAAGGGCATATTTGGACTGACTCAAGAAAATACCACGGGGTGATTGATGAACTTGTAATCCTAGAAAGAACGTAAGTTCACCCATCATGGACATTTCAAAATTTTTCTTCATTATTTTTGCAAAAGCGATTGAAAACTTTTTATGTGTAGACCCAAAAATGATGTCATCCACGTAAATTTGAACAATTAAGATATGTGCCCCGTGATATTGTATAAAAAGAGTTGAGTCAACCGAACCTTTGGTGAAATTATTAGCAATGAGGAAAGATGATAGCTTATCGTACCATGCCCGAGGGGCTTGTTTGAGACCATAAAGAGCTTTGTTCAGTTTGTAGACATGGTTCGGGAACTCAGGATCAACGAATCCTTCTGGTTGGCTGACATAAACCGTTTCTTTCAGTTGTCCGTTGAGAAACGCTGTTTTGACATCCATCTGAAAGACCATCATATTCATATGAGCCGCGAACGCGAGAAATATCCGAACAGCCTCAAGACGAGCAACCGGAGCAAAAGATTCTTCAAAGTCTATTCCCTCTTCCTGACGATAACCCTTTGCAACTAGACATGACTTATTTCGGATTACGTTTCCTTCAGCATCCAATTTGTTTTTCCAAATCCATTTGAGACCAATGACGTAGACCCCTGTTGGTCTTTCAACCAGTTCCCATACTTCAAGACGTTTGAATTGGTTGAGTTCTTCTTGCATGGATTCAATCCAGTTATCTTTTGTCATTGCGTCTTTAATGTTTTTAGGCTCAGATTGGCAGACAGTGAGTGCATAAATGCAATGTTCACCATCTGTATGAAGACGTTGTCTCGTAACAACTGGTTGATTTGGATTTCCAACAATATTTTTCAGAGGATGGTCTTTTGTCCATCTATGTGTGGAGGGTTGATGTTGGTATACATTGTGCAGATTCTGAGGATTCAAATGGTTTGTTGAAGATTCCGCGACATCTGGTGCAGCAGTTTCATTAGCAAACGGGTTAAAGAACGCATTCGGATCAAAATCTGCAGGTACTACATTCAGAATATCATCAGCCGGTTCATCATTGTTGGAAGCGGTTTGTTCAACTGTTGTGGTGGAGTCAACTGGTGGTGCTTCTTCAACAGTAGTTGTTGTAGCAGGTGTATCAGGTATAAGAGTATTATCAGGTTGAGCAGCGGAAACAGCGGATACACCTGGAGCACGTTCATCAATATCGTCACTGAACAGTGGAGCAAATAACCTTTCCATTTGTTGACGAGTGAGCTGGGGGCTTTGTTCAGCTGATGATGGGGGTTGGGGGAAGTTTAAACGGTTGTGACCGGGTTCTAAGCTGTTATACTCAGAAGCCATTTCTATAAGTTCATCAAAATGAGCATGAATCGTTTCCATCACCTGTTTTGTACGACGATTCTAGATCCGGTAACCTTTAGAATTCTCACAATATCCAATAAAGACTCCAATGTCAGCTTTGGCTTTGAGCTTTCCAAAATCATCACGATCATTATTCGGATAGCAAAGGGATCCAAATACATGAAAGTGTTTGAGATTCGGTTTATGGTTGTGGACAAGCTCGAAAGGTGTTTTGTTGTGTCGTTTTGTGATCATAGAACGGTTTTGAGTATAGCATGCAGTAGATACAGCTTCTGCCCATAAGTAATCTGGAAGTTTAGCATTGATTAACATTGTTCTTGCAGCTTCCACTAACGTTCGGTTTCGTCTTTCAACAACTCTGTTTTATTCGGGTTTACGTGCAATAGATGTTTGATGCTGAATTCCCACTTTCTCATAGAATTCACAAAGGGTTTGGTTAATAAATTCAGTTCCTTTGTCTGTTCTGATTAGCCTGACGGTGTTGCGGAACTGAACCTGTATTTTCGTGAGAAAGGTGATGATCATTTGTGGAGCTTGGTCTTTGCTTCGAAGAAAGTATACCCAAGTCCATCGTGAGTATTCATCAACAATTACTAAGATGTAGCGTTTGCCATTGATCGTTTGCACGCGTATCGGGCCACACAAATCCATGTGAAGAAGATGAAGCACATGCTGAGAGCTGTGTTCCACCTTTGAAGGAAAATGAGCACGAGTGCTTTTTCCTTGTTCACATGCTAAGCAAAGGTGATCTTTTGAATACCGGAATCGTGGGAGACCTTCAACTAGTTTGTGTCGAGCAAGGTTGGTGATGGTTTGAAAGTTTAGATGTGAGAGACGACGGTGCCATAGCCAGGATTTTGTTGATGTTGCCTTTGAAAGTAAACAGATGGGAGATGAAGCAACCATGTCTTTTATAGAGATAGTGTAGAGACTAGAATTATGCGAGCCAGACATAAGGTCATTTCCTTGTAGATCACGAATGAAACAAGTTTTCTCCCGGAAAGCAACCTCCAAATCTCCATCACAAAATTGACCTACTGAAAACAGATTATGACCGAATCCATCCACATAGTAAACCCTGCTGATTTCGATGTTCCCATTGACATAGTCTTCGTAACCCATGATAGATGCGAAGTGATCATTCCCGAACCTGACAGTGCCACTGAACTTTGCAATAATGTTTGATAACAGTTTAAGGTTGCCTGTCATGTGTCGGGAACATACGCTATCAACAATCCAGAGAATGATCTGTATCACCTGCATTACACACAGACGACACAGATGGAATAGAAGTAGATGTGGAACCCAAAATGTTAGAGGGTTCCGAAGCAGGTATATTAGACATACACACAGTAATAATTTTAGGCATCCATTTAAATCCTAGTGTGTTATATATCCATTTCTGCCATCTATAACTACTCTTTGCTTTAGTCTTAGTGAATGCACTAGGTGGTACTACATTCTTAGGAGGTGAAACTGGAGCTACAGGGACAGCAATGCTTGCCTTAGAATCTAAAGAAGGCGGTCTACCAAGCACCAACTTAGAAGAATTAGTGGGCTTAGAGGTATTCCGATTCTTAGGATTCCGTAAACGAGATATTATAGCTTTAGCAACACATTTGTCATGACAATCAGAATTCATACTTTTATGATAAATAACACAAGGTGCATCAGACTGAATATCAAAAGTGCTTAAAGGTTTAGCATTCGTTACATCACTATTTCTATTACATTTGCCAGACGCAACATCTATAGTGGAAGCAACGTGAGTCTTATTCATAGTCCTAGGGTGTTCTTCTACTTTAGCATTCCTTATTGATCTTTTCTTAGGTCGCAACTTCCTATTCTTCGATTGAGTGCTCCTAGGCTGTGAAGTGCGGACGTTTGGAAAAGACACAACTATTCCTGTTTCAGTAGAAGGAAGCACGTTAGCAACTTGTGATTTGGCAGTAGGGATTCTAGGTGCACGATTACTAAGTGTTACAGGTGCTAATCTCTTAATGATGGTTGGCGGAAGTTGTTCATACTTTCCTAACATTTCTCTTAACTTAGAGATAGTGTGAATCAAATCTTGATTTTCAGAACGAATATTACCATTAAAATTCATGACTTCTCTAGTGTGAGCAAGATAGTGATCAAGTTCGTTTGATGCTTCATGACGAGTCTTATTGAGTAAATCAAATATGACACCATATTCCTGTTTAACTTTTACAAGTTCTTGTTCATATTTTGAGGTTTGACCTTTCAAAGACACGTTTTGATCATCCAGTTGCGCAAATTTAGGATCAGAAGATTTTTCATGCAACTGAGCGATTTTCTTTTGAAACCCAAGTTGTTGATTGTGAATATCTTTTTCACACCAATTAAGACGACGTTTTGCATTGTAAAGTTCGTTAAGTAATCATTTATTTTCAGATTTTAAAGACTCGATCTGAAGCACATTATCAGTATTCTCAACGGTTACCACAGAGTCAACATGATCAGTAGAGATATAATCAGATGCATGTGGCAAAGAATAGAGTAACACAACATTATGGATATCAGCACAGATAACATCTTTCAAGAGTCGATCAACATCTTTTCTCAACATTTTCTTTTTACGTTTAGTATTAGAAATAGATGTTTCAGTTTTCTCGAAAACGACCTTCATCACTCCAAGTTCCTTATGAAAATCCTTTTCCCAAGCTAATGCACAACTTTTTAAATTTTTAACGTTAGGTAAAAGATTTTTCTGAAAAATGACTCTTTGTTCTCGCGCCAGAGGCGATTGAAAATGATCAATTTTGATTTCAAAACGATATTCTATCTCATGTTGTAAAATTTTGAGGTCAGCCATGAAAATGTCAAAATATCTAAGAATTTTTTGATTTTCAGGTTTTGAGTTTACTTCACTGATGGAAGGTAAACGACCATAAATTTGTGATTAATCTGGTTGGGGATTAACATTAGAAGACTCAGGTGTTTTGATGATAACCCTTGGTGCGTTAGAAGAATCCGTTGGTGTGACGAAAGTGACCGGTTTTGAATAATTAAAAGGTTTATTGTAAACAACAGTTTTTAATTTTGATCGACTCTCGTCTTCTGCATCTAATTCCTCTTGACGATGATATTCAACAACACTCATAACAGTATCATTAATTTTATATTCTGCACTGGAAACTTCAGGATTTGGTTTGAATGTTTTTAGTGAAAGCTTTGGTTTGTAATCAGCTAGATTTGGTCCATATCCTTTTGGATTGGGTTTTAAAGTAAACTTTTCAATAGCTGTTACTGATTCACCATGTTTGTAAACAACAGTTTTAAACTCTTTAATTTTGTTTTGCAAGCCGATAATTTCTTCAAGAAGGTCATCTACCCGATTCGTTGAATGCTTTTTGTATGCGGAGAACTGTTTTTGACAAGTTAACAACTCAGCCTTAGCTTTTTGATTTTCCAAGGTGAGAGCGTTAATTTGCTTTTTATGTTCATGTTTTAGTTGTTCTATTTCAGACAACAAATCATTCTTCGAAGCATCTGTCTCTCTAAATATTTTTCGTTTTGATGAGATTTAGCAAAAGCGGCTTCAAAACCTTTTTCACGGTTTTCTTGAGTTTTGAAAAAGTTGAGTTGCATTTGTAAGCATTCAAAATCGTTGGTTAACAGTGCATTTTTGCTTTTTAATTCCTTATTTAATGCATAACATTCCTCCATTTTGAGTTGATGGTCTTGAATTAAACGAGCAAAATCTGGATGAGGCAACAGTTCGGCTTGTTCAACGTGAGTCACCACATGATCATTATTTAGATCCTTAAGTACAACCACGGAGTCAATTTGATTATCAAAGGAAACCATAAGGTCATCTTGATCGTCAAATGTAACTACAGGGTTTATTTGAAAATCATCAGAATGAGATGTAGATGACTCATTTTGAACAGTCTGAGCCGTGCCGGATTCAGATATTGGCGGAGATATTAGTTCAGATATGATGATGGTTTGTTTGGGTACCTGAGACAAGCCATCAGTGTCATACACTGGGCCTGTTTCACTCATGTGTAACTCATGCATATTAGCCATCAACATAACAGCTGCATTGGCTTGCAAGTCCTCCATATCATCATCTGAGTCTGCATCTGCCATAAAGCTCTGTTCTTTGTTTGTGAGAGATCCACCAGCTTCATCCTTAAGAGCCAAAAGAAGAGCCTCTTTGAAATAAGCACTGCCCCTAGTCCTTGGCTTTGGGCATGCATTAGCCAGGTGTCCCTTCTCATTGCAGTTGTAGCATCGAAGACCATTCAACCCATTCTGAGCATTTCCCTGTTCCACCACTTGAGCTCTGTTGTTATTCCTACCCATAGCATTAAACCCTTGACCACCTCCCATTTGACGACAATAACCACGATTCTAAACTTCAACTCGTCCATTGTTCACAACAGCCTGATTCCGTGTATTGGATGAGGAACGAATACGATTGTTGGATTTGTTGGTATAACGGCTAAAAGCATTAGCAATCATAACAAATCCCTGTTGCAATGCTTCGAACGGATTGGATTCCTCATTAGTTTGACTATGAAGTGCTTGATCATTGTTGTTGTTGTAAGGAACCAATTGATTTTGTTGAGGTTGCTGTGATTGATCGTTTGGTGTGACTGAGGCAGTTGGTTGAGTTGCTTGTTGAGGAGGATAACTTTGTTGAGCATATAAGGCAAGTTGTTGATTTTCCGGATGTGTAGGTGGAGCAATTTGAGCACAGAGAATCCTTTCCCGATCAACTTCCGTTTCATGAGGCTTCAAGTAATCGTACGACAATCCATATGTAGAATGATGCATATTCTTCGCTTGACGGAGAAAAATGACATACATCTCCCATTCAGGGCCAAGACTACTCTGGAACTTAGTATTCACTGCAATTCTTGGCATGATGATGTTGTGTTTATCCAAATCATTGATGATGTCTGAAAATCGATGATGATAAGACTCTAGTGTCTCTCCAGGTTCAATCATGAAGTGTTCATAAGCCAAGTAAATTTTGGAATCCAAATCCTCCTGATTGAGTACAGATCCTTCCATAAGAAGATGAATATGGTCCCACATTTCCTTTGCAGTCTTTTGAGCATCAACACTTCGAAGAATTGGGTTAGGTAATCCTAAAAGGATATATTGCATTGCAAGCTCATCAGCTTCATAGTGTAGAAGTTCTGTTTGATTTAAATCTGCAACAGTAGCAATGTTTGTTTGTTCATCTCTTGGTGGAATGGCATTAGGATCTCCGGGTACAATGACAGTAGGCATCTCAAATGGACCTTCCAAGATAACCTTTGATCGGTGCAAAACCGTCAAGTTTTCCCACGCAAGCCGGCCACTTGTGAATGGCCGACCGTAAGAAACTTCAAACAGTTTAAACACCAATGCAATGAAGATCAGGGGAGTATAGTGTTTCCCCGGGTCGTTATGTCCCAGCGAGCTATGCGAAGAATCACCAAACGTATAGTGATCGAGAAGATTTGAACGGGAAAGAGTTTTGAATTATTATAACTACAGAAAAAACATATAATTACAAAGGCTTAAATGCAAATTAAAGGAAATTAAAAAGATAAAAAATATTAAATAAACGCTATCACTATTTTTAAAATGATGTTTTTGATTTTATGTTTTTATAAAACTGAATTTAAAACTACGTAACGTACAAAAGAAAATATGAAACTAAAACAATATTAATCCTAAAAATATGAAAATGACATTTTTACAAACCTAATGATAAAAGAAAATTTATAGAAAAAGAAAATTATTTTTACAACTATTTAATTAATTTTTATTAAGTAAAAACTAATTTTAACTATTTAATAAAAGCTTAAAATACAAGAAAATATAAAATAAAGCTAGAAAAATAAAATTTTGACTTGGAAAAATCTAAAATATCAAAAGAGAATTTTCAAAACTATTTTTGTATTTTTCTGATTATTTTTTCATTTTCTAGGAATTAAAAACTATTAAAAACTAATTAAATTACTTAAAAATACAAATTTAACTAAGAAAAATCTAGAAAAATATTTTTTTGACTTTTTATATTTATCTTAACTTAAGAAAAATGAAAAATTATTTTTTTGAAACTTTTCTTAATTAATTGTAATAAATGCTAATTAAAAAGACTTAAAAACTAATTTAAATTAAGAAAAATAGCAAACTGACTTGGAAAAATCTGAAAATTCAGGAAAACTCTAAAATATCATTTAGAATCTAGGAAAAATATAAAAACAAGTGCTTGTGTGCAAGAAAATGAAACTGCTATGTCAAGTGCTTATAAATAAGCACTTGAAATAAGCAAATGGGAACCAAAGACCACCACAGCAACACAAAAGCTAAAATATGCTAAAATTACCCTAATGCAACTTATTACAACTGCTCTAAACCTCTATATAGCTGATTGAACAGATTTGATTGATTTGAGTTAATTGCTTAAAAACAGTTTTGAGGCCAACTTTGGGCTTAAAAATAAGCACCTAGAGAAGCTGAAACTTAAAAAACAGATGAAGGATCCTAAAGAAGACCTGGCCAAGTGCTTATAAGCCAAATACCAGACCTAGACAAGCTCAAATAAGCTTTGTGCAAGCCTTGCAAGATCCCTGTGCAGACTTAGTCAATACTGAGTCAGTGCACAGGGCACATAAGCCCATGTTTACAAGCTAATATGAAGCTTATAAAAAATTGACAAAATTATACAAAAATGATAACAATAAACTAGACCAGTTGAACTTTTAAAAGCCACAAGCTCCACTTGATTTGAACCAGAAATGAAGCTACTAAAAATCAACTCATTTGGGCATAAACTGACTTTTGCAAGTTGACTTTTGTAACAGATTTGATATGTTTGACCTTAATGAGATTTGAAGCTAATTTATGGACTGAAATTGATGTAATAAGGTGAAATGAGACTACTGCAAGTTATATCTATGTATTTTAAACACAAATCAAGAACTTGAATTTCCCAAAATCCAACAATTAAGCAGTTGGGACAGATTTTATGGGATTTTGACTTTGGTTGTTCTAATGCACAAATGACAGACTCAAATGAGTCTAACTACTTATATTGAGGCTGAATATGCAATTGCCAAGTACACACAAAGACTCAATCTCAGATTTTAACACTGATCCAAACACACTTGTTTTTACTGATATGCAATTAAATCTAAACCAACTGATAAACTAACTCTAGCAGACACTTAAACTGAGTTCAACTATCCTAAATACAGCTTAATAAACAAGTTTGAACAGTTTATAACTACAAATACAAGTATAAACACAATATGCAAAATGAAGTGGAAATGAAAATGAGATATCTACTCACATGTGTCCAGCTAGTTTGCAGGCTAAAACCAGTACCAACCTACTCTATCCTAAGCTAATCTAACCCAAAATCCAGCTCTGCAACACCATTAACCATTTCCAAATCTTCTTGAACCAATTACTCTTCACAGTTGACTTTCATTGACCAAAAATCAAATATGCTTGAAACTGTTTCCCAAGCTTATCAAAAGCTTTAATAAGCTTTAGTAAACTTGTTTGAGATTGAAATTAAACTTTTGAAAGCTTTCAAATGAGACCTGGAAACTGAATTATACAACAGTAAACATAAAACTTGGAATTTATATAGAAACTTGGATTGATACTCAAAAGCACATTACAATGATATTTTAACTTAAATGTGATACATAGAAACTGAAATTACAACATTTTGACTTAAACTAAGACATTTATTTAAAAAACGACATTAAGGAAAATTATAAAACTAACTACTCCCCTTCTACTTGCATTTCTTCTCTCTTTTATACCCAACTCTGCTTCCTTTCTCTCTCTGAGCTAATCCCACCTCTTTCCAGGACCATTGGATGGCTTCAAGTAATATTGGCCATAGATTTGGTTTTTGGCGGGAAAGATTGTTTTGTCCTGTTGGGGGTTGAGTGTTAGGGGGAGGATGCATTTAATGTATCTTGGAGTGTTAGGAGAGGTGGGGGGACATGGAAATGGAAAATGAGTTGGAGTGATGGGAGGTTGTGTGTTGCAGAAGGGTTGGCAGGGAAGATGAAGAAAAGGCGCCAAGGGGGTGTTTTGTTTGACTTGGGATTTGACTGGGTATTATTATGAAGGGGGTCAAATGGGAAGGGTCCAAAGGTAAAAGGCAGGGTCCAATTTGGTTTGAAAGGGGTCCAAGGGTTTATAAAGGGTTAATAACACAAGGACTTATGTTGCCAATTCTGAAAATTGAGGGACCAGTTCTGCCAATTCTGCAAAGTTGCTCCAAGGGACTAAAAGTGACAAGCTCCAATAGTATAAGGACCAAACTTGACATTTTCCAATTTCCAAGGGCCATTTTTGCCAATTTTCAAACTTGAGGGACCTAATTTGTAATTTCTCAAAACTTTTGACATTTTTCACCAAAGGACTAATTTTGACAACTTATGATTTTAAAAGGACCTTTGGTGACTTTTCTTTTGAAATTAAATGCCTAGGGACTAAATTTGACAAAATTTGAAAGTTGAGGGACTGAAACTGCCAATTATGCAAACTTTGCTCATTTTTCATCTGATTTTAAACATTTTGCATCTGAAACATATAAAATGCAATTTTGAGATATTTTCAATATTTTGATGCATTTCTGAGCATTTTTAAACGTTTTGCAGTTCAGATTTAACCAAAAATGATGAGTATTTACACACTCATCATAAACCTTGAGTAATCATCTACTATGACCAAAGTGTATAAGTTGCCTCCATAGCTTCTTATAGCGGATGGTCCAAACAAGTCCATATGTAATAATTCTAGACACTTAGATGTGGACACCATATTTTTAGATTTGTAACTACTATGTGTTTGTTTACCAATTTTGCAAGCGTCGCAAAAGTGTTGGTCATATTTTAGTTTTGGTAAATTCCTAACCAACTCTTTTGAAGATAGGTTTTGTATAAGTCTCATATTAGCGTGACCTAAGCGTCTATGCCAAAGAGATGAGCTATCGTATAATGTTGTTAAGCAAAGTTTGTCATTATATGTTTTATCTATTTTCATGACATATATGTTATTTTTCCTAACTCCTTTAGCTATGGTGATACCATCTTTTAGTATTTTACTACCATTTTCATCAAATAGTACTTTATACTTTTTATCACATAGTTGGCTAATACTAAGTAGATTGAATCCTAACCTATCCACATGAGCAACATTTTAATAGTTAGAGAGTTATGAGCAATCGTACCTTTGCCAATGATTTTGCTTTTGAGATTGCTACCGAAAGTGACATTACCTCCGTCATACTCTTGGTATGATGAGAAGAGACTTTTGTTGCCCGTCATGTGTCGTGAGCATCCACTATCTTTTATCCATTCATCAGGTTCCAATCCAACTTTCAAGCATACCTAAGAACCAAATAACTCAAACATTTGGTCCCCAATATCTCATGGGTCCGTTTGGGTTAAACATACCATTTATTTGATTCATGTATGGAAATGATGGGTAAGAGTTCCATGGCATGTAATCTGGAGTTTGATATGGTCTAGGAAAACTTTGATTCCAACCGTTGTGTTGGTAGTTAGGTTGAACGTTGTGGTTGCTCTTAGGAAAGGGGCGTTTGGCAAAAGAAGTTTTATATCGTTGTTGAGTAGTTTTTGATCTAAATTCATTTTTAACAAGTCCTACTCCTGATATAATGGCTGGTTTTAGTTTAACATTATCATTGGTTTTATTTGTTACTTTAACAAATTCAGTACGGTCCGTATTGCGAACATTCTGTTCTGCTGAAGTACCCGCGGTACCATTTTGCACAACGGACGGAACCCTTATTTTGGTTCCATCTGGTCCGTGCTGTACTGCAGCAATTTTGACAGAATGTTCGTCCTTTTCGGCCGTTTTGTTTTGACTCTTTGGAATTAATACTTCATTAAAACCTAGCCCATTCATGTCTCCTGGTGTTTTTTGGATTTTAACTATTTCATCGGCAAGAGCGATGTTTTTGTTAAACCTTTTAAACTTAGAATTATTTTCTATTAGAACTTCTTGTGTGAGCTTTAGTTTTTCTATTTCAAGACTTAGCTCTTGACATGATTTACAATCATCGTCATTTGCTTTTCCTTTTTCAAGTCGTTTTGCTTTTTCTTTTAACTCATATACCTCATTTTCCAAAAACTCCTTTTTGGTTTTTAGAAATTTATTTTTAGTTATGATTTTTAGACTTAGCTCACACAATTGATTATATTGTTTTTGCAAGGTGTCATCATCTATAGAAGAATAAGAAGAGTCGGAAAGTACCTCATTTGACTCATGTGCCATTAGAGCGATCTCTTCCTTGCTTGATTCTTCATCGTCTTCACTATCACTCCAAGCACCACTTACAAAAGCTCGTTGAGTTTTACTTTTAGGTGGCTTGGGACATTCTCCTATGAGATGACTTGCATCACCACATCTAAAACATTTTCTTTCACCTTTACTCTTCTTATCATCCCGATCTTTTCGGAATGGCTTCTTTTCTTCTCGAGGTTGTCTTACAAACTTTCCTCTTCTTCTAAAGAACTTCTTGAAATCTCTAACGGCCATGGCATACTCCTCATCTTCACTACAGGAACAAGATTCATCATCATCGCTTGATTCCGCCTTTGCTTTTAGAGCAACAGATTTGATCTTCTCTTTTCTTCCTTTGATGGTTGGCAGGGTCCAAAAAGAAAATGACAAGGGTCAAGGGTGTTTTAGGCTTAATAATAACAAGGAACTTTGTTGCAATTTCTGAAAATCAAGGGACCTAGGCTGCCAAATCTGCAAAGTTGATCCAAGGGACTAAAAGTGACAAGCTTCCATAATACAAGGACCAAACTTGACATTTTCAAATTTCCAAGGGCCATTTTTGCCAATTTTTAAACTTAGAGGACCAAACTTGTAATTTCTCAAAACTTTTGACATTTTTCACCAAAGGACTAATTTTGACAAGTTATGATTTTAAAAGGACCTTTGGTGATTTTTCTTTTGAAATTAAGTGCTCAGGGACTATTTCTGACAATTTTTGAAACTTGGGGGACTGAAACTGCCAATTATGCAAACTTAGCTCATTTTTCATCTGATTTTAAACATTTTGCATCTGAAACATATAAAATGCAATTTTGAGATATTTTCAGTATTTTGATGCATTTCTGAGCATTTTTAAACGTTTTGCAGTTCAGATTTAACCAAAAATGATGAGTATTTACACACTCATCAACCTTCTTTAAGAACTTTCCATGTGGCTTCTTCAGATCACAAAACCTAAAGAACCTTATCACCCATTGATCGTAGTTACCTGGAGTGAGCATTGGAGGTCTATCAAGTGATCCAGCCTCATGAATTGATTGTTGGCTGCTTAAAGCTTCACACATCTTTGCAAACCAAGTGGGTTCCTTCATAGTGTTCCTTGATGGATGTTGATTGAAGTCATTTGTGTAGGGTTGAACTTGAAGACTTGGCGGTGTTTGAACCATTTGTGGTGGAGGAATTGCTCCAAGTTGTGGAGTATGTTGTTGATTAAATTGTTGTTGATAAATTGCTTGTTGTTGATTCCATTGTTGATATTGTGGACTTAGTTGTTGTTGTCGTTGAGGATAAGTGTAAGGGAAATAGTTAGAGTATGGTGGTTGTGACATGTTGAAAACTTGTGTTGGTAAAAATGGATCTTTGTAGTCGAATGAACCTTTGTTGATGAAGTGTCCTTAGGCGTAGAAATCACAATAATCCAGGTAGCACTTATGCGTAAAAACACCAAAGTTACGCGTAACAATCACTAGTTACGCGTAGGATTTAGCTTACGCGTAAGTATGGAAAAGACGCTAAATTTATGCGTAGACACAAAGTTAGGCGTAGAAAGTTAGGCGTAGGATTATCTTATGCGTAAGACTTGGCTTAGGCGTAAGATGAATCTTATGCGTAGGATTTCTACGCGTAAGCTTTATGCTTATGCGTAAGTTTAGGGTTTTATCCCAAGTGATCTTTTACACTTCACAGTGCAAAAGATATCCAAAGTCGACGTATTTTCAGGCTTATCCAAGCAAGAAAACACAGAGTAAACCACGAAAACGAAGATCAAGCCACGGATAAAGTTACGCGTAAGATTAGGGTTTTGATACGCGTAATCTTACTCGTAAAAATGATTATGCCCAAATTTATTTCGAAACCAGATTTTTGTTATGGAATAGCGTTAATAGTACCAAAATAACACAAAAGTGTGAACCTTGATGAACCAAAACGGCTAAACGGGTTACGCGTAGAACTTCACCCACGAACAAAATCAAGCTCAAAAACTCAGATCCACGCGTAAAGTTTGAAACTTTTTGCCAAAAACAAGTATTTTAACACCTTAAAACGTTGAAAGTACAAGAATCTTGGATTAAAAAATGTAAAAAACAAGTTTTTAAGCGAACCAAAGAACACGTTATCTTTACGCGTAAGACCAAAACCAAAAACTTCAAAACAAAAGTGTGCACCCAACTATTTGGCGATTGATACCACTGTTAGGTCACTAGTTTTACAACACAAGCTTAATAGATAGAGATAAATGCGATTGAACAAGTATCCAAACACACACGCACGATATAAATGAAACGGTTATGCAAGAGAGTGAGTGAAAGAAAATAACTTGAACAACCAACCTTCAAATGAAGGTTTACAAGAGTATTTATAGGCAAGGAGCTAGGGCAACACTCCCACTCCTTCCCTTTTCCTTATTGGACATGGGCTGAAGCTTATGGGCCTTCTACATAAGCTTGACCTTAAACAAACATAAAGGCCATAATAAGCTACCTATTACATATGAGTAACAAACACTTGAGTTATGGTTTAGGAGTGATTCCAACAAGATAGCTTCAATATCACCAAAATAACACAAAAGTGTGAAACTTGATGATCCAAAACTTCTTAAACAGTTACGCGTAGGATGAAACCCTCGTACAAAAACTAGTTTAAAAACAATGATCCACGCATAAAGTTTGAAACTTTTTTTGCCAAAAACAGTTATTTTAACACCTTAAAACGTTGAAAGTACAAGGATCTTGGATTAAAGAGTGTAAAAATCGTGTTTTTAGCGAACCAAAGTATCAAGCACGATACGTACGTTCTACGCGTAGGACCAAAAACCCACTTCAAGAAACAATACGTTCACCCAACTATTAGGCGATTGATACCACTGATAGGTCACTAGTTTTACAACACAAGCATCAAGATGTAGAAATAGAGAAGAGAAGAGAGGCGGATGAACAAACCACACACAAACACACACGTTAAGAATGAGAGAAAGGTTAAGCGTAAATATGAAAGTGTGAATTGAACAACCAACCCTCAAGTGAGGGTTATACAAGAGTATTTATAGGAGGGAAGCTAGGGCAACACTCCTAGTCCCTTCCTTTCTCCTATGGGCTTGGGCCTAAGCTCATGGGCCTTCTACATAAGCTTATGGCTAATAACAAATATAAAGGCCATAATTAAGCTAACTATTACATATGAATCACTAACACTTGATTAAGGTTTAGGAATGATTCCAACATGTCCTTAAGGTAAGCAAACTAGTTATGAAACACAAGTTCATTATTTCTAAGATGAGGAGGAATGTATTTAACAGTCACAGTATATTTAGAGTCTGCAGATGACTTTGATGCAACATTTTCATTAAAGACAAGTGGTATTTTCCCTTTTACCTGACTCCTCAGATTCTCAATTTCCTTTTGCAAAGACGTTATTATTTCGTTGTTCTTGTCACGAGTGACTTTCATTGAATCATATAACTCTTTAAAGTGTTGTTTCACCTTTTCATTTTCTTCTAGAAAACTCTCATTTTCTTTTTGTAAAACATTAACCAAGTTTTGAAGATGAAAAGTTTGAGAACACTGTGAATCTAAAGGAGGGGGCATTTGGGAGCCAGTCACATTGTTCTTTTCACCCTTTAATTGTGAAATTTGGGTTCTCGTTTTTCTGATCGTGTTACAATGAGCTCGGATATGTTCATCACGTTTGCTGATTTCAAAAACTGCATCAAATTCAGGAGCATCCAAGGATGTCTTGATATTTGAGGTTTTAACATTTTCTTTTAGATGTTGATATTTTAAATGCAGAGCAAGATGCTCAACTTCCAATTTAGAAAACTGTTTCACCAGGTTATCATGATCATCCTGTTCAACTTTTTCATGTAATTTAGAGTTAGTTTTCTCAAGCTCAATGACACGATCATGGGAGACTTTCAGAGCAACAGATAATTCATGAAATTGAGATGCATTAATTGAACAATTCGTGGCAGTGTAAAACACATCTTGAGTGATACATTCAGAAATCAGATTCTCATTTAAGGTATGCAAGTTCTTCCTCTCAATCTCATTATATTTTAATTCTCGCTCATAGTGATTGACCTCAACTATCATTGCATCAAATTCCTTTTCCATTTCTTTAATATCTGAATCCATCCCCTTTTTAAGACTGTTGTTGGAATCACTCCTAAACAGTATTTCAAGTATTTATATTTCATATGTAATAGGTAGCTTTATTATGGCCTTTATGTTTGTTTAAGGTCCAGCTTATGTAGAAGGCCCATAAGCTGAGGCCCAAGCCCAATAAGGAATAGGGAAGGAGAGGGAGTGTTGCCCTAGCTCCTTGCCTATATAAACTATTGTAAACCCTCTTTTGAGGGTTGGTTGTTCAAGTTATTCTTTCATTCACTCTCACTACGCCTAACCATACTACTCATATTGTGTGTTTGTGTTTGATACTTGTTCATCCGCCTTCATCTCTTTCTCTATAAGCTTGTGTTGTAAAACTAGTGACCTAACATCACTCTCACTTACTTTCTTATTGAACTTGTTGGTTGGGAGTTTTCTCCCAAATGTTATCAAATATATCCGTTCCTCGATCCCGTTGTGAGGGAGAGGAAGGGATAAGGAATAACCCGAACCCGGAGTCGAATACCCGGAAGATGTATTCGACCTGGAATTTGTTTGTATTTCCGGTATTATTTCGATGGATAATGTATACTTTATATTTATGAACTTTATGACAAATCCTCACTAAGGTTGTTGTCAGAATTTTTCCCCTACCTAAGTCTATAATTTCTTTACCTTTTCCTTAAACTACGTTACTATCAACTCCAGTTAGTGATACTCGCTCTTAATTTTATATTACTCTAACTCTCCTTCTTGAACGTATG